>CBVK0101412269.1:0-12585 GCA_900067695.1 Picea abies | reverse complement strand
CTTCTTCTTACTAACCTATCATAGATCCCTTTATAGTAGGGGGGATAAGATAACTCTCTTTGTCCCTTCTTCCCCCATGCAAGTTACTAACATATGCATCAAGTTTTGTGCAACGTCAGGATTGCTTAACAATCTTAAATGACATCGCAAGAAGTTACTTACTTGGTTATCAGTATTTGTTTGTCGACCCAAGTCCTGCAGTGCGCTTCAACTTCTCATGCACGTGTTCTTCGGTTTCCCTTTGTTTGATGTGTCAAAACTCCTCTTATCTACACGCCTCTTCCAAGGACTTATGCATCGTGCATTGTATTTATTCACACATGCAAGCTTCCTCTAATGACCTTCGTGTGGTGTGTCGCAATTATTCATGGGTGGGAGCCTCTTCTAGTGACCTATGCATTACTCATTGTACTTCCTCATGGATCTAAACCTCCTCAAGTGACCTCTATGTCATGGGTTGCAACTCTTCTCGTGCTCTTTCTTCCTATATGGCTCTTTGCATGTCGTGTAGAAACTACTTCTACTGAGCAACATCAAACTTAGGAGGGGGTTTCACTGCCTTTCTTATCCTCCCCTCTGGCCTTTTACCCGAGCTTTCACCATGCTCAAAGTCCATTCCCATCTTTTCTATACCTCGAGTTATCACCCGTACATCAAATTCATTATCCTTTTTCTAATTACCACGTAACTCTGCAGTCACCATGTTTCAATGTTCCTTATTCTCTTCCCACTTCTTTAGTAATTCAAGACAATCTTCTATAACATGCTTGGGGGTATAGCAGTACCCACAAAGAGCATGAAGTTTGGTACAAAATAATGACACATGGCTTATTTATCCATAGTTAAAACAAGTGGGGGGTCTACCTACCCCTCCTCCATATCCCCATCCATGAATACATCCATATCCACTTCTGGGACCTCATTGATATCCACCTCTCTCAGCACCACCACAATCAACACCCTTTTATTCCTCTTGAACCCAGAATACATCGTGGGTATGGCCTTACATCAACTGGAGTGACCAATAATTGTTCACATCATGTCCCATGGACTTGTAGAATTCACAGAATGCAGTATGATGTGTCTTTTGATATTTTTCCAATGTGGGGTAGTGGGGTGGTATATGTACCCACTTCCTACAAATTTTTCACCACTCTTCTTGAGGTCCAACCGAAAATGGAATTAGCACACATGTTGCTATATAGTTTCCTAATGTAGGACATTCATCTCTACGATGCCCCTCTAACCTACACATTGTGCACCATACGTGCCTACACACAAATTTTGTATTTTCCATATCTTGCAACCACATCATCATGGTGTTTCTCCTCCTTCTGGTGTAGCCTCCAAGTGCATCATAATTTCCATTTCTTCTTCCTAAGTAGTCACCTTTTGTTGGGTAAGCATGACTCGGGTATGAGGAAGCAAACCCGCAATGAACCATTCTCTATGATGCACATCCTCGATCTTGAAGATGAACCTATCCAAAAAAATATTTATCCGTTGGTAATAATCCCACACAGTTTCTCCTGGTTTTTTCTTAATCTCCTCAATCTCTGTAATTCATTGAGACTCTAACTTAGGATTTTGAAATTCCTTAAGTAAATCTCTCTTGATCTTTGTCAAGGACCTCATTTGTCCCATTGGTGTAGTGGCCTTGTACTTCATATACCACATTAGGGATATGTCCTTGAACGTGGTATCCAACTGCACAATCTTTGATGCCTCTTATATGATCCTCTTCATAGACCATATCACCCACAGGTGAAAAAATGTTTCTCTACATCATCTCTACCCATTCCATAGAACACAGGTAACCTCAAGGTATTATCTTAATTTTCCATCCTTAATATCGAACTATGTCCTCTGAACTGACTGTGGGGTGTCTGGGATCTTTGTACTAATACTCTTCCTAGAGATGTAACATCGAATTCATCTTCTTCTTCACTCATCACTTCTCTCCTTTATTCTCCTACTCTTGCTTCTAATCCAATCGCCTTGTTGTCTATTGTTCTTTCTTATGGGCTACAAATGCGTAAGGGGATAGTTTCAAAGGAGGGGTAACTCCATATTATTCTAACATTTCTTGTGAGGGAACCCAAAGAGTTTCCTACCTACAGTCACGCAAGACCATCCACTATTGCTAACTCTTCTCCACCACCACTAGGGGATCCTCCATATTCCTCTCCTACTTCTGTGCCTTTTCTCTATACATTATCTTCCTCCAAAGTGTGGCACTCATCAATAGCCAAGGGGTTCAGACCTCGTCTTATGTGCCCATACTACCACTACTATCGATATCTTCATTGGATACCCTACTCTTAATGTCGACCTCTTCGTAGACCTATCCTCATCTGTGCTCCTTTCTTGCACAACACACTCTTTTGCACTTCCTCTTGGTTTAGTCTCCTTCCTCTTCATTCCGGACTTGACCCCTCGTCACACACCCCTTGGTATCTTCCTTCTACTTCTTTTTTCCACTCTCTTCCTTGACTCAACTCTTCTTTCATATATTTCAACTCTCTCTCTCCTTTTCTCATATGGGTCCATCCTACTCATCACCTCATTTTAACAACTTATGGATCTTCCTCAATGGTTCCATCTCCTATTTTACTTTTCTCCCATATTTTCACCCCCCTTAGCACTAGGGGAGTGTGTTCAACCATCCTATCAGGATCCATGCACATAAACCTTTTCTCCATGAACAACATTTTTATCAAGAGTGGGATTTATTCTAACAACCTTCTCCAAGGACCTTCCATGAGCTTTATTTCAACCTTGATGAAAAAATTAGTGTACTCAACAACAAACTCAATGATATACCCTTCCTTCACCTGATAAAACCAAAAATTGATGGCTTGAATCCACTTGTTATCCAATGCCTTCATCATATCGATCGGGACTTGATCCCAAACAAATGGTTTTTGTGGCTTCAAAGCAATATTAGTAGTAGTCTATATCTTCAACCATTTGTACAATAGATCGGGAAATTCAATAATGAAAAGTTCATGCATATCATAGTAAATATACTTTTCCTTCCATCACTTCACATTGGTATTTAGACATTGAGTTTCCCACTGTGCAAACTCATCTTCTTTTGCAGTCAACCAATCTTGAATTTCTTCCCGAGATGGATATGACATCATTCTTTGCCTTCATCATTCAATACAAAACCTTCAAGTATCGAACCATTTTTTGGGTCATTCATGCTTGTGCGCATCCTTCTTAACGTTGGGGGGTTGAGGACCCAGAGTTTTTCCAAAGTTTACTAACAAAAACCCCAAGGCATCAATAAATCAATCCTCAGCTAAAGAATGAATAAGGTATCACCCGGGATGCCATGAGGATCACAGAGTCCATTTTCTCTTATGTTAGTGATGAAGGACTAATCACATAGAAATACATCAGGGTTGGGATTCATATAGTCCATTGCAACCTACTTTACAACTAACAATATACAAAAACAACACAAACATTCAATTGACACATGATCAACACACCGTAATACCAGAATCACTTCAACTTTATTATCTTCTCTCAACCATCACATACATACATTAATAAACTCATCAATTAACAACAACAAAGCCTTTCTCTCTTATACATTTTCCCAACATTACATTACATAGTGTCATGCGCTTCCCTTCAAACTCTATAGATATGACAGACTCAGAATTACAATCAGAGACATTAAAAACATAGGCTCATAGCAAGAGCAAGGTCATTGACTAACAAAAATAACAACAATACCCACAATTATCAACCAAAAAACCAACTGAATAACTCTCTTTCGGTTTTCGTTGCTCCCTTTTATATGCTTCAAGACTCTGGTTCTCTGTAACTTTCATTTCTACCCCACTCACTCCTTTGACTGCCAGTCTTTCATGCTTCTGTCACTTGCATGAATTCCATTTAGCCTTTTGGAATCATGGAAATATCATCTACCTTTCTAGCTCATCTTCTTACTACTCCACATTCCCTTTTGTTGCCTGTAGTAATCATTTGGGGATATTTCTTAAAGATTTTTTTCTTTATTCTAGCGTGCATGCAATGTCTTCTTTATTTTAGGTTCACATCACAAATCTCTGACTGATGTGCATTGGCAGAACTTGAACTGAAGTGCATTAACAAAACTTGATCTGACGTGCACGCTTCCTGTCGCCCCTTGTGCAGTTGCTTGAGCACTCGCAAAACTGGAATCGACACACACAACTTCATTTTCATGTGCATGATATTTACCCAAAAGTTTGTGTGCCAATAGGATCCAACAAGGTTATCCCTTGCTATCCCCTTTTATATACATCCTTTTGGTAGAAGTCTTAAGACAAAGCATCAAATAAGCACCAGTGATTGGTTCTCTCAATGGGATAACTCTAAACCATCATGTTAACCCTTTTTCCCATCTTCAATTTGTGGACAACAACCTTCGAATGGGAGAAACAAGATATCAAGAATCCAACTCCTTCAAAGGAATACTTGACAAATTCTTGCTTGCCTCGAGAGCTCATGTAAATCAAGGTAAATATTTCATATATTTTTTCAACACCCCTCTAAACATCCAATGTAGTATTTCCAAATCATGGGTTTTCAGCAAGGAAATCTACCCTCAAAATATTTGGGGGCTCCTCTCCTTTCCAATGATCTCAAAAAATTCTCTTATGAAGCACTGCTCACTAAAATGCAAAGCTAGAATTTTTTTTCCTCTCACTTCTTAGCAAAATCCTCCTTACCAAATCTATACTACAATTCATGCCTCTTTATCTTTTTTCCATGCTTATAAATCCTTCCAAAATCATGAAGCAACTTCAGAACTTATATAGATCCTTTCTATGGGGTGACCCAAGTAGGGAAATAAATTGGGTGCACATGGATTTGGAAAAGGTATGTCTCCCTAAATGGACAAGAGGACTATGTATCAAATATCTTTTCATCATAATCAACTTTTCATCATAATCAAAGTACTCCCAGCTAGGACATGGTGGAGATGGATTAAATGAAAAAAATGAATTATAGGGTAAGATATGGTGAGAAAGATATCTAGGTAATGTTGACAAATAAAGCCTAATTTGAATAGATGGATCTTGTACAGGATCCCTCATTTGGAATAATGCATGGATCAATAAGCATATGGTATAGAAACATTATTTATGGGAGTTCAAGAACATCTCTAAAACCCTCTTCTAGGATGTTTCATGGAAACAAAGAAACATTTTATCATGTAATGCCACCTTAATGGAAGAAAAAAATTCCTACATAATTGGGGCTAGATTTTAGCTAGCCACTATTGGAAGGTACATGAAAAAAATCCTCTTAATTCCTTCAAACCTTGGAAATCAAGATTGGAATGGCCTACAAAAGTGGATGAACAATCACAAAACCTTATTGATAACCTTGTATGCCATAGAAGAATCAGTATAGATCCATAGAAAGACATCATTAGATGGGGTACTCAAGGATCTAGGAACTACAACATGAAAGAGACTTATGCACTAGCAACAAACTTTAGTAGCCTAGAAAATGGAAAAAATACTGGCATTGGATCTAGAACTAGGAGCAATGGCCAAAATTTTCTACATTTATTTGGCTTTGAGGGTCCATCATTATGCCACATGTGTAGTATGGTAGAGGAAAGAATTGAACACATTTTAAATGGAATCCCAGAGGAAAGATTATTGTGGGATCATGAAGTTGAATTGTTTAGACATGCAAATAGAATACAAAACCAATGATCTATATGGATGATGGTCTCCTTTACCATTAGATAGTACTTCCACTTCTTTACAATGTCTTGAACCATGGCATAGAGTTCATTTTCATAGGTAGGGTAGTTGAGAACTTCCCCATGAAATATTTCAGAATGATAGCATACAAGCCTTCGTCCTTGCATCAAAATTGATCCCATGGCATACCCACTTGCATTTGTCTCCACTTTGAAAGGATTTTTCAAGTTTTGTAATGCGAAAAACAGTGCTTGAATGATCTTTCTTTTCTGTTCATCGAAATTGTTCTACTGAATTTTCCCCCACTGGAAACTCTTACCACTCGTTGTTATGGTGTGGAGTGGTGAAACTATCACTGAAAATAAAGCTATGAACTTCCATAAGTACCGCGCTTCCCAAAAACAAATCCAAACTTCAGTGGCATTTATAGGAACTGACCATTTCATGATGGCCTCCATCTTTCTAAGATGTATTTTGAGCTCTGCTCCACCAATTACATACCCCAAATACACCAAATATTGTTGAGCAATCTCACATTTCTTGAGGTTAGCCAGTAGTTGGTGCTTCTTTAGAGTCTCTAACACATGCATGAGATGTGAGATTTGATCTTAACAAGTAGCACTATAAACTAGTATATTATCTAAATAGACTATGATAAATGAATCTATATGTGGACGTAATACATCATTCATTAGTCTCATAAACATAGGTGGTGCATTACATAAACCAAATGGCATGACCAACCATTCATACAAACCTTTCCTTGTCTTGAAGGTGGTCTTCTAGGTGTCTTCTTCCTTGACATGTACCTAGTGGTATCCCTATTTGAGATCCAACTTGGTGAAATATTTTGTGTGTTGCAGTTGATCTAATATATCATCGATCATGGGGAGAGGGTATTGATTTTTTGGTGTAATTGTGTTCAATGATATATAATTGATACACATTTTCCAAGTCCCTTCCTTCTTTGGTACAATTATGATAGGTGACCCACAAGGTAAGGTGCTTGGTCAAATCACACCCAACTCCAATAACCACTACAATTGCTTATTTACTTCATTTTCTTCCAGAATAGACTAGCTATAGCACCCAATGTTCGATAATGAGGAGTCTAGAAATGATTGCATTTTTTGCTCCACTTCCCTCTTAGGTGGTATCCCTTTAGGATCTTAGAACACTTCTTTGTATGCCTATAGAAAATCCTCCAACTGATGTTTATGTTATTTAGTGCACCCCTCCAGGGATGCCTTTACTCTGATTGATTCATCATCATACTGCTTTTCTCTTAAGAAAAGTAAAACATATTTCTTACTAGAACTAATCAACTTCTTGACTTGGTTGACACTTACCAGTGAGATATTTGACTTTCCTTTATGCACATTGATGATGTAGGAATTCCCATCCTTGATTAGTCGGTACAGGTTGGCTCTTCGCATGAATATTTCATCCCTCATATACATGTAGTGGCTTCCAAACACTACTCCATATATGTCAAGGGTTACCACGTCCAATTCCACTTCATCAATAAATTCATCACTTACAAAAAATTTAATCTTACACTATTTGTTTACCTTGATCTCTACATCCTTGTTTACCCATCCCAATGGATATGGGCTAGGATGATCATGAACCTCCAATCCAAGCTTTATAAATAGATATGTTGCTAAGATATTATCCTGTGAACTGGAGTCGAACAAAGAATCTATCTTGGTCTTCTTGACTTGAATCTTAACATGGAAGAGTTTGTTAATATCCTTCTCTTCCTGGTGTTGAAGGATACTAAGATTCAATTCCTTCTATACTGATGTGCAAAAAATATTCTCATCCACATTGGAGTTGCATTCAACCTAATTACTTGAATTTGTGGCTAGAAGATTTGTTTTCTTCACATCCTTCTTACAATTCTTCGATTTCAACTCTGGATGTAGTTTCCAACACTTTTCCTCAGTGTGCCCATCAATATTGCAATGATTAAAATGGTTGCTAGGATCCTTGCATTGATGTGTAGTGGTTGTCGTCTTCTCATATTTTCCCCCTTTCCACTTCTTCTTCCCCTCCTTGGAAGCTTCCTGGTGCTCTTTCTGCTTGGAACTGCTTGGATGCCCTTTCTTGTGGCCTATGTTTTCCAAATGTTGTGCCTGTACATATGCCTCATTCACTATCCTTAGCTTGAAAAGCTTCACTTGCTTTCATAGATGGCTATGTAGAACCCTCAAATACACTATGCCCTTACTTTTTCCTAAAGTAGTGCCATTGGATCCATTGGTCCTCTACATACTTGATAAGGTAGAATTGGGGCTTGATGAGGGTTTTGAAGTCCTCCCACCTAGTTACTGGAGGATCACACTCTAAACTAAGTGTTTATGTATGGCTTTCCCACTAGGTTAAACCATGGCCCTCTAACTTTAGTATGGAAAATGATATCTTTTGTTCTTCATCTATATAGTGAACGTTGAAATAAACTTCTAGTTGCTACAACCAATGATTCATTTTTATTTCATCGATCTCACCTTGGTAGGGATTTATGTCCACTTTTGCTTCCATCTTGAATAAAAAATGTGAAGGGTTTATGGTACTGGAACTCAACTTCTCTTTCTTTGGTTCTTTTCATGACTCCTTTTCTAGGTTTTTGTTATCCCCTGGTTTCCCATCTGATCCAATTGTTGAGTTTGAGCCTCCAACTTCTCCAATCGGTTTGAGCTTGCTTGCCAAAGCTGCCATGAGGATGGACATATTGTGAGATATGTCAGTGAATTTCTCTTCCCGCCTCACAAATATCTCATGTACTTGATCTTGAGGGTTGATATTAATAGAATAGTTGACCATGGCTAGAGTTCTGCACCTTTCCACTACACAGTTTGTCACAATAGATATAATAAAATATTGAAATCTTTACTGTGAAGGTTATTTTCCTTTAGATCTCATATTCTTTAATTACAATTTTTTTTTCTTAAAATGTATGAAATAGATGAAATACGAAAAATAGAGAACATAAACAAACACTCACACACACCATCCACAAATAAACACAAGATATAACTTAGAAAACCCAATACGAGAGAAAACTCAACTAGAAGGTGAGGCCTCTTTGCTCTCTTTTCTTCAAATGTAAGTACAAAGAAAGAGACACTCTCTATGGAATTTCCTTTAACATTGTGACATGTATGGCTACTACATAATCTCCCTTCCTCTGTTATGCTCACAAAATACCACTCGTAGCTATTATGCTCAATTATGGAACAAGATACAGTGCAAAAGAATGAAACCCCTTTTCCTCATAGTGGCTCAATATTTAACATGACCCGATAGTCGTCTAGGATTAGGGTATTGACTTCCTCAACCTTCAATTAGTGATCAGATTCAAACCTTCTAAAATGTTCTAGAAAATCCAATACATGGCTAACCCCACACATTTAAGTAATGGAGGTTGATGTGGCTTATCCCTATAATGATATATCTCCATAATGAAATGTAGTTCCACATTAATAATAACGTTCCTTTTTAATGAAGTGAAGTTAACAATTTTTTTATTTCTTAAATCTAAATAAATAAATAAATTATTAATTAATGAATATTTAATTTAACAAAAAAAAAGTTTTAATTAGCCATGTGTAAACAAATTAAGTGATAAATAATTGAGTTAAACAAAATATTAATATTACTATACAATAAAGTGCAATATATGAAGAAAATTTTGTTTAGTTAAAAAGTATTTTTACAAAATATATTTGTAATGAATAATATTAACAATGTTGGGCAAAGGATATGGGGAATAATAAATATACTTGCTTGCATAATATGTTATAACCTTGCAATTGTTTCTGCAAACGAAGGAACACTTCGAACGAAGGAGGAATACTTAAGCACTTCTAACCCCCTATATCGGAAGGAATACTTGGGACCTTCATTCACCCGCAATTTTAAATTTTATAAAATTAATTGAAATTACAATTAGGAGAAATCTATCTTTAATAAGAAAAAATTACATTTTAAAAAATTTGATTGATGTAAATATTTAATAAATTCAAAAATAAAATAGATTTATATTAATAACTAACCTATTATAAAATTAAAAAATTAAAAAATCATTTTTTAATAATAAATTCTTAACGTATATTATATGCATTTATACTAGTTGAGCATAATGTGGATTCCACATGATACAATAAAAGTGAAAAAAAGGCCATTCTATGTAATCGTCTACATGGATTTTGTATGAATCCGTGATATAAAGGGATTCAACGGTCCATGAAGCAGCAAATATGTATGGCCTTTAATAACGTCAACAAAGAGATAGGAGTCCGAGTAAAGGGAATATGGTTTATGAAGAATGCTATTCTAAATTTCATATTTCATTTTTTTTTGTGTGTGTTTTTAAATTTGTTAAATTTATTAATAAATTTGAAAACAATGATTTTTTTTGTTTTTTCAAAAATCATATTTTGTAAAGTTGTAATTTTTTTTTAATTATAATTTCGGATTATAATAAATTATAAGTTAATTTTTTTTTTGTTTGTTTTTTTTTTATTATCATAGACTATGAAATTGTTAGTGAAATTGTAATTTTGTATTGTTTAAATTGTATTTTTGAATGTTTAAATAGATTCAAGGTTTTGAAAAAATTCTATTGTACTTTTTCCAACAAAAAATTATTCATTATAGTATATTACCAGAACCAACACACAGGTTGATTGAAGTATGGAAAAAAAAAACATCAAAGTCCCATATACTATCCTCACATGATCATCCAAAATTAGTGAAACCATAATCAACATCTATCTCTAATGCTTTTGGTAAATATTTGCAATAATTCTATACAATCTCAACAAATGCTATTTACAATTTCAGTAATTCTTTTACATTTTTTGATAGATTTTGAACAAGACTCGTTGAAAAAATATGCACTAAAAAAATTCAAAAAGTAGAATTTTCAAACTAGTGTTATAATAAGAGCTTTCATTCCACTCAAAGGGTGCAAATCACAATTCCAAGAATACATTATATGTTTTCAACTATTTTCAATTTGTCAAATTTTGAGGCCTTCCCCAGAAATGTTGTGATATGAGTTCCCTGTATACAACACCCTTTTGATAGAGTTGGAACTTGGGATATTAAATAGGAATAATCATATATTTAGAAAAGAAATAGTTGATTTGATTTACTGAAACATCCAGGGGGGATTTTCTCATAATTTTATTGAAACTTTTTCAATTTAACTATATATCTAAGTCACAAAAATCCAACAAACTCAGTGAAACAAAGTTATTGGAAATTCAATAACTTTAATGTCATGCTATTAATCCTACTTTGTATTTGGAAGTGGTCTTCATAGAGAAATCATAATTGATTTGGGAAAAATGAAAAACAATAATAATAAATGTCCATATTAATTAATTAAATGGGAGAAATGAGATAATTTTTATTATAATTTTATTGTAACTTGGTTAGTGCATACCAATTCACCTCTACGTCATGGTGTTTATCAACTAACAATAAAAGGATTAATAATAATATGAATGAAAGAGAAATGGGCATCTTCACTAAGATGTAGCAAGTGGTGATGTTTCGATACCTTTTTGAAAATTAACTAAATAGTGTCAATTCATTTTTACAAAACAAATTTATGTCTTAGAAAAAGGTGTTATATCAATAAAAGACAAGAGAGGCTTTAACAACTATCTAAGCTTGATCCTGAAAAGTTCTTGAGGCAAATTCTAATCCAAAATACGGAAGAAAATAATATGATTCCCTTAAGGGACTAGAATTCCCACCTTAAAAGTATTTACGAGTTCCCTAATGCTATGGACATCATTCCTATTGTCCTTACAGAGGATGAAGTTTTTTCTTTGGATGACATAGAGTTTGAGGTTAAGCGGTTTGCAAATGGGAAAGCTAAGGACATTGAAGGCTACCAAGTTGAATTTTTTAAAATTGAAGGGCCTATCCTCATCCCTCACATACACAAGCTCTTCAATTTAGCAGTTAAGTAGGGCTTCCCTAAACCCTGGACGCAAAGCCTCATTGTTCCTATTTTTAAAAATGGGGATTAAACCCTGGACGCAAAGCCTCATTGTTCCTATTTTTAAAAATGGGGATAGAACCATTCCCTCTAATTATAGGATCATTATGATTAGCCTGATTTTAGCCAAGCTATACAAAATTATTTTGGAAAAGAAGATTAGCCCATGGCTAGAAAGTCACGGTAAAAGATCTGAAGGCCATGCCGGATTTAAGAGATATCATTCAACTGTATACCATCTTGTTACCTTTAGGATCATTGCAGAGGAGTTCTGCAATACTAAAACCATTCTTTTTTGTTGTTTTGTTGACTTTAGAAAATATTTTGACATGGTTCCTAGGAAAAACCTTTGGGATAGGTTGGAAGAGATAAAAGTGCCTTTCAAGTTGAGGGTTGTTGCAATAATGTTGTATGAGAATGTTATTTCCAAGTTTAAGAACACTGAGGGTTGGTTGAAAGAAATTAACTGCAATATTGGAGTCAATCAAGGTTGTCCCTTGTCCCCTACCCTTTTTGGCATTTACATTGACAAGCTAGAATATTGTTTGGAAGAAGCAGGTTGTGTCGGCCCTACTCTCATTGATATAGTCATCAATTCTTCTTTATGCTGACGATATCGTTCTTATGGAAAGGAGTCCCCACGATCTTGGAAAGAAACTAAGAATCCTCAAGGATTTCTCACAGGGGCATCACCTTGTTGACCAATATCTTATCATGTTCATTCATAAAGGGGGTTTTTAAGTTCTAAAAAATAAAATGAATATATTGTAGGTATTGAGGAAGGGGGAGGATGTGGGGTCTCAAGGGGTTTATAGGTATTTGGGGGTATAAAAAGGGGTATCTAGT
>CBVK0101412265.1:0-22942 GCA_900067695.1 Picea abies | reverse complement strand
CAAGGGAGGAGGAAGCTTGAAGCACACACCTAGTTAGGGGGAAGGGAAATTAAAATTTATAAAATCTTTAAACAACTCCTACAACACTTAGTTGCATAGATCACTTGTATATGTTTGGGGGGTATTAGATGTATGGAAGGCCATGTGCCTTTGGGTAGGGCCGAGTTTCCATTATGTAGCCCGAATTTGTTGTTGTTGGGGCCAAGTTACTGTGTAGGAGGCAGAGTTCCTACGGCAGGGCCGAGTTATAGGGTTGGAGGGGCGTACTCTTTAGCAGAGGAGGTCGCATTTGCTTGGAGAGGCCGCCATTGACTTGACGAGGCCAAGTCTACCTGTTGTGGGGCTGAGTTTACTGCTGCTGTGGCTGATTCTCTTGGCTAGGCCGAGTTAGGTTATGAAGAGAAGGGCCGAGTTCTCTTCAAGGAGGCCGAGTATTATTTGGGGCAGCCAAGTTCTGGCTGGAGATCATCTTAGCAGCCAAGTTTACTTGCATAGGAGGGCCGAATTCTTACTGTAGACTGAACTGTATTGTGTGGGCTGTTTACTTGGAGAAGAGGTCGATCTGAGCCTCTACCATTGAACAACTTTGTAACATGTTAGAAGATAAATAAACTCAGATCTGTTTTGGTGGTGTTATTTTGCTGTTATTGGTATTTTTCATGAGTTATTTCCATTGTTATTTTGCTGTTATGAATTGTATGAAAGGTGAAAACTGGTTCCAAACCCTCACTTATACACTATAAATATCACAAGAAAACCCATCAGCAAGTACAAAAATACACAGCAGCAATAAAAGGGTTTTAATAGTGGTATTAGGGCCTGCTGTCAAAGTGTTTGACAGAAGTCCTGAACCATTAACACTCTCAGAAACAGAACAGCAAGCAGAAAAGGGCTATGACAGTGAGTTTGGAGTGTGTCATTAAAGTGTTTGATAGAAGTTACAAGCTAAGAACCACTAGACATAACAGCAATTGGTAAAACTCTATAACAGCAGATATCATAAACGATATATCAGCAATAGGAGGAGAGTAGACGGTGTTGGCAAACTGTTTGTCAAAAGTCCAATACCAAGAAACACACAAAGTATACCCGCAGTAAGGCTAGGGACATTACATCCAGGTCACCTCCAAAGGTGAACATATGGGGCTCCAAGGTAAAACCGTCCTCCAAATCATGAACAAAAACCCTACAAGAGGGGGAGGCCCCTCCAATGTTGGCGCATAACTTTCTAAGGTGAAGGGGATCCCCAAGTAAAGAATATAGCCCTCTAGAGTGGACGACCTCTCAAAACAGCCTTAGGAGGCCAAATGTGAAGTCAACCAAGTGCAATCATCCTCCCCAAAACATGCCAAACCACCTCCTTAACTCATGGGAGAGCTAAGTAAGACCACATGTGCCAAAGTAAGACCCCCATGCAGTCTCCAAGGTTGACACCCCTTCAAATTAGGTGACACGTGCCTCAAATGAGCAAAACCAGATGAGAACTCCAAAATCTAGGACGTGCCATGGCATGAGAAGCCCTGGCACATAAAAAATAGCCCAAATCTGATTTGACTACTGCCTTGGGAAATGTGAACTGCATTGCGAACCATGAAGATGCCCAAAAATCTGAATGAAGCCAATGTCATGCTCAAACCCTAGGCTGCTCCAAAAGGCATTATGTATCATCCCATGATCAATCAATCTGTCATCAAAATCTCATCAATGTCAAAGAAACTAATCAAGTACCCCAATTGTCTGAGGCTCTTAGTGATGAAAATTGCTAAGGTAGTGAAGAAATTCACGAGGGGTACCCCTGTCAAAAAAGAGGGGTAACATGGCCAACAAATAAAGTGTCACAAGGGAAACGTTTAGTAAAGCATGCACAAGTTATATGCCCCTCATCCAGAATTGGCTTCTTCCTTAAGGATGTAGACTCTCTTGAGATTGGGGCTAAAGTGGACAAGTAATTTAGACTCTCTTGAGATTGGGGCTAAAGTGGACAAGTAATTTAGTTATGTTGGAAGTATAATACCACCCTGTTGACCGCCTCTTCAACTAGGGGGTCAACTCCATATACCATGAAGATATGCATCATCAGATGCAAACATGTCGAAGACTTTTTGGTTCTATAGGGCATTTTTTTTGCTCCAGCACACAGTTTTGTAAGCGGGATTACCGCACCCCTGCGCGGGTTTATAATGTAATAGGTCTACATGGATCATGTTAGGTCAATTGCCTTAGGGTTTCTTCATTAGGAGAATTCATTTCGCTGAGTGTTTTTTATCCTCAAGAAGTTAATGTGGCCTAACCAGTCGGGTTAATCTCCCTTGAGTTTTTCACTCCCACCCAATAAATCCTCCAAAGTGGTGAAAGGCATTCTAATGAAGTCATTCCTAGGTAGCTAGTGTTTAGGAATGTTGTAAATGACCATGTAAGACAGCACGCGAAATTTTGCAGAATTTCGTCAAGTATAGCTAGGTTTTTTTTAAGGTTCTGAATTAATTAATTGATTAATTAATTAATTAATTCTGGGTATTTAATGTAAAACTTAGGTCCCGAGATTTTTGATAGGGGTATTTGTACTAAAAAGAAAGCAAAAGAAAGCTAATGAGACCCCCTGAACCCATGGACCAAGTTTCAACTCAGTCGAACAAATTTTGCTAGGTTGTTTGTCCACTTAGGATTTTTTTCGGAAAACAACAATTTTAATTGCCCAACCCAGCACATGGGAAAGTGTAAATTTTGTAATTTTTAGCCAAAAAAGATGAAGTAAGTGGCAATAATTAAAGAGAGAGCCCCACCTACCTATCCTAACCCTTTACCTACCTTTTAAACCCACATTTAATTAAAATTATATTTTAATTATATCCCCTTATGAGCTCACGTCCCCCTTCCCATGTGAGCATCTAATAATTCATTAATTGATTTATTAACTCTTTTAAAATAAGTTATGGGCCCCTCATCATGAGGTGCGCCCTTCCTCTCCCATCCATGTCCCACTTTGGAGTGTGGACGTCACACTCCTCACACACCTTACTCTCCCTCACGTAATCCTCACGTCCCTCTCAACTCCCATGTAGCTTTTAATTTCTCACTTAATATAAAGTGTGGTCCCTCCCTTTTGCTCCAACCCCACACCTTCCACCTCACACTCACACTTTATTATGTGGACTACACACTCCACACGCCAGCTAACCCTCACGTAAGCTCTCACGTATCCATCTCACGCCTTCCTTTTTTTTAGCATTGAAACATCAACTTTAGATTGGTTTTTGTCTTGGATTAATGTGTGGGTCCCTTCTATTCCATTCATCCACCTCTCACGTGCCTCTTGGGCGTGTGCTCCTCATGCCATCCACACTCCTACCTCACGCCCTCTCAAAATCTCACGTTTTCATCTTGGAAACTAATGCCTTACCTTTGAGAGAATGGAAAGATCTCAAGTGGGGATGGAAACATCTCTTAAGCAAGAAACATCTCCCTTAATCCATACGTGGGTCTCTCCTTGCCTAATTCGCCCCTCCTCCCTTGCTTTCTCCTCATCCACTTTCTATTTCCCCTTACCCTAAAAGCCATGCATCTCATTGGTGGCTTTCCTCTTTGAGTTGTCTTGTCCCTTGGATCTTTGACAAGTTTTGAAGATCCAAGAGGGGTCTTCTTAGCTTCTCAAGCTATTTAAGAGACCTCTCACTCCCTCATTTATCACCTTTCATTATTGTACTGTTATGCTACCATTTTCTCACTATCTCATTCTCTGCCTCTCTCATCATTATTGTCACTTCTCTTCATTGGTGTGGCTATTGAAGAACTTGTAGCAATTAGTTGCTACAACTTCTTCCATTTGGATAATAAAGGAAATGCTTTGGAGGATACACGGATCTCAAGAGTAGTATGGGCTCGTTATATGCATATGAGGTGAAATCGTTTGGTTTTAAATTTTGTGTGATTATAGGTAAATTGTTAGGTAAAGTAGTTTACTTAACTAAGTTTAGTGATTGTATAATTGCTAGCTTATTTGATTTGCATTTACTAATGATTGAAAGTAGTTTTAATTATTAATATATGCCATCATTATCTATTTTCGTCTCACATTCTATTTAAGCTTTGCAGGACACTTCAAGGAGAGGATATTGGGATAAGTCCAAGCACGGATTTACCTTTACTTCTCACATACACTCCAAATTATTTCTGATATTGTTCACCTTCTCTCTTTCTTCATTTCGGTAGCTAACATTCTTAGATAGGTCACCTAAAATCATTTAATTTTCTGGTTCTTGTATGCACGAAATCTTTGTCTAAAAAACAAAGATTTCATAACATTTTCTGAGTGTGTTGCAGCTCAAATCAGCAAGCAATAGCTTGTTGATTTTTGCAGGTTCTTACCAAGACAAGAGGGCATGTTGCCCAAATCACATGCACAACACACCTTCCAAACAACTCCTCTCACTGGGTAGCATTTTCTTATTCCTAATCTACTCTAAAATACTGTAAATGCAAGCCTGAAGGAGTTGTACCCAAGCGGCTTGCTTTCCTTTCAGTCTTTACTTTGCAAGCTTAGCTAGATTAGTCATGATTTCTACATGCATGCTTAACTTAAAATAATCTAGAGTAGATCTCATAACACATGCTAGCTTAGAGCCCGTGGAGGCATTGTGGATCTTTTGCTTTCGGTTTGTTTTACCTTGCATGCAATCTTTAATTTCTTAAAGCTTCACCCATCACACATGCGTGCGCTAATTGGTTAATTAACTTTTCGATTTTGTCTTTTACTTTACATGCAAACAATTGATTTTTAAGTCTTCCATCTTATATACATGCATGCAAGTATCGACATCTTAAGGGATTAATCAATCTTTTTACTTTTCGCAAGTTGTTTACTTTGTTTTATATTTCACTTGCAATAATCACATTAAAGCTTTCAACTTGCAATCTTTTGGTTCAAAGGCTTCAGCCTTCTTTTTCACAGTTCTCAGTTTTACAAAGCAATTTCAGTTTTTAACATTTACACGCAACAACTCAACACTTAAGAACTCATTTTGCAACTTCTTTGTTTAAGGGTTTCAACCTTCACATCTTTCAATTTTCAGTACTTTGGTAACTTTGTTAAGCAAGCTACAAGCACTCAATCACACTTCACAATATTTAGCTCATAGATCTAAAATTCATTAACTAGACTTAATAGGACACCTTAACTCACCATCTTCGCCACTTAAAAACTGGGGTTTTGAGGAAAGCCATGGAAATTTTCCGGAGTACTCGATCTTAGGGTTGACCTGTGAAGCTAGGGTAGGCCTCATTGCCTCACTTCTTGAGCATCCAGCAACCACTTGGTAATAGGAGGAGGAGAGTTTTGGGTTGAAACCTAGATAGGGCTAATATTAATCCCACACTTAACCACTTAATTCAATTTTCAGTCTACAACACCAAGCAATATAGTTACACACTTGCAAGTTCACTGGTCTCACTGCCTTTCAATCTACATTCATATGCAAGTTAACTTATGTGTTGTAGAATTATTGCTTAAGTGGTTATATCTCTTCATCTAGAGCACTTTACTTTCAAAGCTTTCATCTTTATTTTGTTCCTGTATCTCGTGGTGTGATCCTTCAAGAAGTGCGCATCCACTTGGAGGCATTCTCTTGATTGGGTCTTGAGTGATTTGCGTCTCTTGGCCATTGAAAAGCAGTCCAATGGAACTCTATCTGTTGTGAGCATGCTTGGCTTCATGTGTTGATGAATGCTTTATCTTGAGTATCTTTAATTCCTGCACATGCGAGCAAAATTGTTAGTATATTGTATATCTTGTATCTAGTCTAAATCTGTATATCTGATATATTCTTTTGTCTCTAATTGTATCTGTCTTATTGTAATACTTTGTAACTTATCTTGTAACGAACATTCCCCCTAACTTAGTTGACCCCATTGCCCAATCTTAGGCACTAGTCTTAGTTGCCCTAGGAAAAGGTCTGACTCTCATACTTAGATAGTTGCATCTTCCATTTGTTGATTGACATTTTAGGCTAGATTCCCCTTAACCTTTTAACTGATTAAAATCAACTCCTAGAACACTTAAATTCTTAATCTCATCTAGTAACTAGGGTCTACCCACCTTGGCTTCCCTAGGAGTTAGCCTAGACAGAAGAGGTTCAAGTCAAAGTGACAGCGCGGACTTTGAATCTAGGCATTGTGCCTCCGAGAACACACTAAGTGAGTAGGACTTAGCTCACGTTTGCAAGTGTGTATAAGGACGGCAACACACCCTGGTTCATTGATTCATAAGAGTTGATGTATTCTGATTTTTCTGTGCAGTACTGTAATATAAGATGTATCTAAAAAATAACTAAATAAATAAATGGAAAATAATACAGCATTATAAAGAGTAATAAGCATAAGGCAGAAAAACAGAGCTACATGTTATCTAGTATAGTATGTGCAAGTTGTTTAGATATATTTACTTGAAGATATTTTTCACAATCAAGACGACAGTAGTTATAAAACAAAGCCCTTTCCTAAAAGCTCTATGATGAACAACAAATCCTTTGCCAATAAACAACAAAGCCTGTGCCAATAAACAAACCTATTATAAAGCCAATAGTGCAAGACTAAAATGCTCAGTGAGTAACTGGCTTACAACAAACTAAAGATGTGATTTGAATTGATTTACTTTCTCTGTAAAGTTGCAATTTTAGCAGCCAACTGTGAACTAGAATAGGCAGTGCCAACGTACAGGAGGACTTCTCCATTTAGGAATAACCCAAAGGCCATCAGTAACCTGTGTTGGCTGGAATATTTCCTGCAAAGAATACACAAACCATAGCTGAGGTAGGCTTTTACTTGAGAAGAAATCCCATATTGAACACAGATAAAAACTGCTAGTTGATGACGTTCATAAATTTCAAGGATATAAAGGTATGGCACCGGGTAACAAAGAACAAAAAAGAACATTTAATATCATAATTCCAAATTGCCAGGTTCGAACTTTTTCTATCAGCATAAGTCCACCACATACACACCTGTCGGTATCACTTGAATACAAAATGGTTATTTATGAACCCAACAATGTAGCACATGGGAGTTCAATTAATTAACAAGAAAAAACTTTAAGAAGAAAAAGAACTTTTATCTCAAATAATTTGCTGGAAACATAAAGATGTATTCTAGAAAACCAACTGAGGAACTTTTAGAGCTTCCTTATAATAGATGCTTAAGCAAAAATCAAATGCACCAACTCCAAACCTTTAATAACTAGAAAAAAAAGGTGCATTACAGTTTGATACTGTACCATGCATGCTGCACCATAATAAGTTGTAATCATATGTCTACATAACATGAATGCATCACTGTCATAGAGCTATAACCAAAAACAAAATTCACTATTTCTAAAAGCTCCAACTTGGATTCAAAAAAAATGTATATTGGATAGTTTAATCTTTCGGGAGCACCATATCTATCGAATAAAACAATTTTGTACTTTGTCAAGCTTTGACTTTGTTAGAAAGGGTAGTGATTTTACCATGTAAACACTACATTCTAACTTCCGACACCTCTGAATACATATTTGCCTTGCACCTCTGGGGTAGTCCCATCATCTCTGAGTTAGGAATGGAACAAAGAATGGAATCCTTTCCATTATTGAACAGAATAGACATGCAGAGTGAAGTTCTGAGTCTCAACTCTGACAATGGGTCAACTATGGACACAAGTTGGACTCTTATTGTGGTACACAATATCAATTATGTCAAAAACATATATCAAATTTATATTGTTTGCAAAATGTCAATAATTTATTTGTGATTTTAAGTTTTCTATTCTACTAAGTTGCCAAAGACCCCCCTTCCCAGCATTTCCAAGCCGAAAACATTTCCAAAGCAGAAACACCTGGAAAACAACCAGAAGCAAATAGACAGAAAATATTTATAGGAGCTTCCCATACATAATTGGTTGCTTCCAGCCAGAAAACGACCATTTTCAACCTGGAAATTGTCCTCCTGACCCCTGGGACTCTGGCTTCCACAGTAACCAGTCAAAAGAGGTTAAAACCTCAAAAACATGAAAATAAACGGGAAAGAAAAGAAAAAAACTATTGACACAGATTTGGACTCTTATTGTGGTACTCAGTAATCATTTATTTTTAAAAAATATATTTAATATATATTATTTGCAAAATTTCATCAACTTATTTGTCATTTTTAGTTTTCTTTTCTACTAAGTTGCCAAAGATGCCATCCCCATGCTGAAAACATTTCCAAAGCACAAACAACTGGGAAACAACCAGAGGCACTTTGAGGACAGAAAATATTTCTAGGATTTTCCCAGGGACATAATCGGTTTTTTCCATCCTGAAAACAGCCATTTTCAATCTGGAAATTGTGGTCCTGGGACTCTAGGTTTCACAGCGGTGTTGGATTCTTGAACATACATGAAATATGAGAGACAATTAGAAATGGACTCCCATAAAATATATCATTTTATTATCATTGAGTCACTTCATATGATGGGGTTTGTTACCCCCTCATATGGCATGAGGAAATTGTGATCACATATTTGGGCTTCCAATACGAGCACCACTTTTCCAATGGCATCATGCTCCAGTTCACACCTAATCTGAGTGTTATCACCCAATCTAGCACTTGTGCAAAGCCTTCACAAGGTGCAAGACAAGTGCAACATATGGAAGTACTTGCCACTATCACCTAAGCAATTACTTCACTCATTTTAGTGAAGGATTGAGATCCAACACAAGGAAGGCTTCCCTAGAAATCTCAAGGAATCCTATAGAAAAAATAAATCAATTCTACGACCTCCTATCTTGATTACTCAATTATAGCACCAACTACATCAAGGTTCAATGTGAAAATAAGGTGGTTAAACAAAGCAATTTCCATATTTGTATGTGAGGTGTTCTAAGACAATAAAAGATATTTACCAAGTCTAATAAGTCAAAAGAATGCCTCGAAACACTACTTATCAAAGAAAAAACTATGGCTGTAATAAAACTTGAATAAAAAAGATGATCACTTCAGCAATATAACAAATTATGGCAGAAGAAATATAACAGTCCTAAAACCAATAAAATGCAATGAAAGATGGATGAAATGCAATCTAAGACTAACACATTAAGTAACCAATGCTTGTTGAAAAGTAAAATGGCATGAAACTACTTTAAATGTGCAAGACGACAAGCCCTAGTTGGCTAAAAACTACAAGAAGAATGCAATAAATGATGTTAAAGAGAATTCTAGGGAAAAGAAAGCTACAAACCCTAGACGTTAGGCTATTAATGGCTATGAGATGAAGATGCAATGCAATAAAAGCTCAATCTACCACAAGATGTCAAGGAGAGAGAGGAATTAGGGTTTTAAGGTCACTTTGCAAGAGAATAGACTAGTGTCGTCTAGCTTCCTTGGGCATTTGGAGTCAAGAATGCAACTTCTATGGAGAGCAAAGGCAAGAAAAGACTCAAGGATCAAACCCTAAGGTAGTCCACTACAAACCCTAAGAGGCCGCCCTATGTCTTCTAGGAACCTTTAGCAAGGGATCAAAAAGGATCTTGGTTAAAACCCTAGAGTAGTCCACTACAAACCCTAGAAAATTAACCTATAAGAGTAAAACCTAGGGTAGTCCATTACAAACCCTAGAGATACCCTTATGTCCTTCAACAAGCTTGAAATAAATGATAACAAGAGGAGGTAGTCCACTACAAAACTCCCTAGGGTTTCAAAACAAAGGTTTATCAAAGAAAAACAAGATAACATGCAAATTATCACCACTTCGATAAAGCATTCACTTAATACATCAAGAACAAACCATCAAAGACTTAAAAAGAACACTTACTAGTCAAATCGTTGAGCATGAAAGAAACCCTAAAATGAAATCATCCACAATAAACTTTTGAAGCATCCACTAGATCACCTCCAAGAAAGTGTGCATAAGTTCTCCATGACGAATAAGAGAGTAAATAAGTGCTAGAAGTGATTCTCCACAAGATGAGTTATGATTTACAAATGAGGAAAACATCCTCTATATATATATGAGGCAAGCCTAGTGCCTCATCTCTCCAAAAGCCCCTAAAATGTAATAAATCCATGAAACAAGGTGGATAGGTGCCAAGCCTATTACCCCCCTATGTCTAGGGGTAACTATAGGAGATCTTGTCTCATGGCCCACAATGAAGACAATGATCCCATTGATGATGATGATGATCAACATGTCCACCCATGGAAGCCTAGCAACACCCCTCAGATTGCCTCTTCTACTTTGGATCAGCCAAGCTCATCACATCCAATCAACACAGTGTTTGGGAGATGATAAGCTAGCGTCCCCCATGTGCATTAACTCCTATTTCTTCACACTCCTCTCCTATATATTGGATGGTCTTCAATGGTTATTGGTCGAATATTGCAGCAGCTAGTATAGTTTCTCGTTCTCATTCCTCTCTCTTGTTCTTAGTCTAGTGGCTCTTCTTTGAGCAAAGTGATCATTGTACCGGTTGTGGACTAGCCAATTGTGGTGCAACCAACCCTCTCGCAAGCCTATTGTTATCGCACAGTTTGTAGATAGGAGAAGAGGCTACAAAGTAGAGAGTCAAACTAGCGTAACAGGGACCTATCCCACCCAATGTCACCACGATGGGATGGTTCTTTCTCTTTAGGGAGGTGAGGCCCAGGAGAGATGTCCTTGGTGACCTAGGGTTTTGAAGAGGCTAAAGGATAATCAGACAATGACAAGTTTCCCCCTTCACAGATCACCACCAATCAGATGTTCCCGGCTAAACAGCCAATAATAAAGTAAAACCCAAAGAAGTGTACCTGCCTGGAACAAAACAACAACAAACTAATATGTGCAAGCTATTCAATGGGTTAGTACTTCATATAGAGACTACCGGATGTTCAATATAAGCAATTTGAAAGTAAATGTTGACGAAGTCAATGTTTACAAAATAGTAGTAAAAGTAAATGTCACTTCACCAATAAATACTAGAACGATACGGCATTCAATGCAACAAATCGATACTTAACTCAATTAATGCCTTTAACTACCATTCAATTGCTCATAAAATGAAACATTGTTGCATTAAATATGTAATAACCAAGGATGACGTCAACAGCTAGGGTTAGTAAGTTAGCTAGAGCTAGGGTTAGTGTAGTTAGGGTTTCAATTCAAAAGTTTTGAGAGTGTTTAGATCAAGTTCTCACTTCAACGTTGGAGGACTTAGATCAGTGCCTTAGGGTTTAATGGAGTCATAAGTGAAGGACGCACAGGTTGAAGGAGGCAAGACTTAAAGGACTAGAAGGAAAATTTTGAGGTGTTGCTAAAGCAGGACCTCAAAATCAGAACCCTAGGGGAAAGAGGCTCACTCTGGTGTTGCTAAAGCAAGGCCTTGTGCTCTCTCCTCCTTCCCGGCAAATGGCTAGCTCAATAATGACAAAATATAGCCAAAACAAGAGGGTTTGACGAGGGAGGTGTTGCTAAAGCAAGGCCTTTCAACAAACCCTAGAAAGAGTATGGCCCTGGTGTAGTAGACCTAGGCCAAGGACGTCTCACTCTTCTTGGCTTCAGGATAGCACGGCTAGCAATAAATGAAGAGAAGAAGAGGGTGTACCTACGGCTAGACTCTCTTTTCTCTATCAATGGCTAAAAATCTCTCTATTAGGGGACATGAGACAAGGACCTACTTGTGTGCTTGTCACCTAGAGTTTTTGTTCAGCAATAATCATAAATACATGCAAGAAATTAAACTACAACCATTCATTCAAGAAGTTTTGCAAAAAAATACTTACAATTCACCAAGAAATAAATATGCAAACCCTAGTTGTAACACCTTCCTTCAAGAGAGAAACCAAAATATGCCAAAATAGCCTTCCTTCAACAAGTGTGCATCACCCAATTATCCAATAACCCAAGATAGGGCGCTAATTTCAGACCTCACTAATGATTGAGTGAGCTGTGATGATAAAATGAGAGTGAAAATCGCTCATTTATACAAAACCTTGACCGAATTTTACATTTTAGGTCAGGTAAAAGACCGACAAGGCCAAAATATCAAATCATATTGTTTTTATATTAAATTGTCAAATTAAAAACCTAATTGAGCTATAAAGAGATAAGAAGCCCCTCTAAGGGAGGCGTTAGCCCCTTCTAGGGAAAATGGGGCATCCTGGAGCAAAACGTTAGCCCTCCTTGGGCTTCTCCAACCTACCACACGTGCCAATACTACCTAGTCTGCCTCCAAAACGTCCATACTGCTAGATGACATCATGGCTATGATGGGTGACATCCTAGGCCTTACAAGGCCAACGTTCCACTGAAAAAGGGCAAATCCCCCTAGGTCAAGCTATGTCGGGGTGCCTCTAGCGAAACGTCCTCTTCTTCTCCGGTGCAAGACACCAATCCATCTCTGTCTCATCTCTACCCCATGGTGGGGTCTCAGCATCCATCTGATGGGCTCTTCATCCCCATGGAAGTCCGAATTAATCATCTCCCCATGTGTACCGATCCAAATGGTACCTGTCTGTCGAGTATGGTCTTGCACATCAAAGGCTACGCCCTCCACGGGCTCATCGGTCACAGGGATCATAGCAAAGACAATCACATTTCATCATTAATATTATTAAACACATGCATAAAATCCCTAATACGTCAGTCAATAGCTCAAAGACATTACACAAGCCTACAATACAAATCTAGGGAAAAAGACAAGGCGTCCTATTGGGCTAGTGTTCACAGGAAAAGGAAAGTTCCCAGAAAGACCTCTTCCAAGCCATGTAAGTGGGTGGTGTGGTCAGGGGATGTCCAAGCATGTGGGTGCAATGATGGCCAAGGGTGCAAAGATATTACCTGTGGGTGCCTTTGTAGAAGGCGAGCCGTCCTTGTCATGGATGCATTTTTTCCAAGCTTATTCTTGCCTTTATCCATTCTTGCCCTGGCGTGGTAACCAGCTGGTGGCAATGTCATATTGCTAGGTACCCATGGACCTAATAGGCTGGCTCGTGATGAGACCCCCTATCCTCTGATTAGGTCTTGTTTTATTATTTTTTCGGGTCCCTCTTATTTCTTGTTGAGAAGCCTTTTATTGCTTTCTCAAGGATCCCTGGGCGAAGCATCTCGAGGTTTATTCTTAGGCTTTTATCTTTTACCAGCTTGCTTTTACCTTCTGGGCCTTTAGCCCCTTCTTCCCACGAGGTAAGGTGCAGTCCTAAAATAGGTCAACCCAATGCCTGGACAAGGGGAATGGGATAGGTGAGCGGGAAACAAGATGTAAGAGTGGTGCTATGATGGGAGTGGACGATGGCTTTTTAGAAATCCCCTAGTGGCAAACCAAAACCTACGGACACTGGCTTGCTAGGGAACCCTATCAACCCCCTCAAACATGGTCAAGTGGGCAAATGTAAGATCCAAGCAGTTGTTAGAGATAAAAGGAATCAGATGCATACATTTAAAGGTTTCAATGATCAAAAGTGACACATACCATGATACCTGGACCAATTACCTCATGGTCTTCTGATACAAGACCAAGTCAATGGTGATGGATGTTGCTGCTGTTGTCAAGACAAAGACAATGGAAGAAGAAAAGGTGGGCCCTCCAGGGCCATGCTCAGGTCAATCCTTCTCTCGGTACTCCATGTCTAGGACCTATGGGCCTCGAGACATGATCTCCTAGTTATCCCTAAAAAGTGGGGATAACACCTATCAATAAAGAAATCATGTGTTTGTGTTCTAACCTTGTTTGTTGACAGTACTTTGTTAATTTTGCAATCTGATTTGTCATTCTCCTTAACTGTTCATTGTGATTTCATTGATCTTTTGAGTAGTTTTCTGTTCTATTTTCTTTCTATATTCATTGTGCTAACCCTGTAGGTTCCCTCCAAGCGAAATAACTATCTTTCCCAATTGTTTTGGAGAGTTTTAACATGCTGTCCAAAACATAACAGCGGCTGTTTTTTGTCATTTAACACAGAAAATCAGACTTAGGACAGCGGCAAATCACCGTAGGGACTCCCCCATGAGGCTAGCAAGCACTAGCCCAAATGAAGAGGGGTCTAGCACATGACAATTTGGCACTTTCTCTTTGAATTAGCCAAGTTTCCGTCGCTGTTATAACAGATTTATCAGCTCAATTGGAGGGTGGAAATTAGTGCTAACAAGTTGTAAGAGGCATCTGAGGGGGGGTGTTGGGCTGCCATCTTTGGACATGTGTATTCATTGTCTTTGCAATACCTAGTTGGTGGACAGTTTTGGAAGAACAAGCCTAGCTTCGGCTTCCTTGGGGCTTGAAGCCCACAGGTTGGATACCATGGCCCGTACACCGGAGGATGATGATAGCTCTTGGAGGCTTGAGAGGCACCTTGGAGGACCTCACCTAGCCCCTACTAGCCCAACTTTTTGCTTCTTGAGGCCAAAACATCACACTTGGAGGGCTTGACGTCACCCTAGGGCTAGGGTTTGGTGGTGGTGATGGACACTTGGCATTCTTAGAGGAAGGAGACCCTTTGCATGATAGAGATGAGCCTAGCGCATGAGGGAGGAGACTTAGGAGGACCAACGACCTCCTCCACTTACTCAACGACTTACTAAAAATGTCAAAACGTCACCCCTCAAGGGGATGACGTCATCTTTAATGTTTCTTATGTGCAATTTTTAAAAGTTAAATTTGAATTTATGATGTAAAGGGGTAAAGTAAGGGTTGCTGACTCCTTACTTTGTGGTTTACCCTAAAGTTAAGTGGACAAACACTTTTTAAGGGATTTGTATAAATAAAGATCAAACTCTTATCATTTTATATAGCATTCTCACTTGGAGAAAGGCTCCTTGGCTGATTTTTGTACCCTATTTGGGCAATTTTATCCATCTCTCTTGCTACTATCTCTTGTGATGGTTTGTCTTGGCTATTGAATGAAGAAGTAAGGCGCTATCTTTCTTGGAGGCTATTTCTTGCTTTTTTGGTGGATTTTTCTTGGTTAAAGGAGTTTATCTTGTTAATGCTTGGACTAGGTAAGGAATCTCTCTTGTTATTGCTTCTTTTCTTGGTTGCAAGATTAATTTGTTAAGATTTTGGGGATTATAAGTGCATACAACCCCACTAAGCCCATCATAATTGTCTTGGAATGATTTGTTGCACAAAGGAATTCTAGGAGAAGTAAAGGGTTACACCCTCCTAGGTTTTTCCTAGCTAGTTTCACTTGCCTTGGGGAGTGTTATCCCCAATTTCTAGTGATAAATAGGAGATCATGTCTCAAGGCCCACAAGTCCTAGACATGGAGTACCGAGAGCAGGATTGACCTGAGCATGGCCCTTGAGGGCCCATCCTTCTTCTTCTTCGCCAGATTTGTCCTGTCAGCAGCAGTAGCATCCATCACCATCGGCTTGGACTTGCATCAGAGAAGACTCTTGCTCCATGAGGTAATTGGTCCAGGTATCATGGTATGTATCATGTTTGATCATTATAACTTTCTTATATATGCATCAGGTTCCTTACATTTCTGACAACTGCTTGGATCTTACACTAACCCACTTGACCATTGTTGGGGGGATTAACGGGGTGCCCTAGCAAGCTTGTATCCATGGGTTTTGGTTAGCCACCAGGGGGGATTTGAAAAGCCATCGTCCGCTCCCGCCATACAATCATTTTACATCTTATTTCCCATACATCCATCCCATTCCCCTAGTCCGGGCATTAGGATGACCTTTGAGGGGTTACACTTTGTCTAGTGGGAAGAAGGGGCTAAAGGCCCAAGAGGTAAAAGAAGCTGGTAAAAGATAAAATCCATAGGGAATAAAACCTAGAGATGCCTCGCCCAGGGATCCCCAAGAAGGCAATAAAAGGCCTCTCGATAAGAAACAAAAGGGACCCAAAGAAAAATAATAAAACAAGACCTAACCAAGAGGATGGGAGGTCTCATCACGAGCCAGCCCATTATGTTCATAGGTATCTAGCAGTATGACATTGCCATTATCTGGTTACCACGCCAGGGCAATGACCTTTGGTTGCATGGCCAAGGGAAAGGGGGTCTCATCACGAGCCAGCCTTATCATTTCTGCGAAAATACAAGTGGGTAACACTGTCAGCACTGGTCACCATGCTAAGGCAGTGTCCTCTGGTCAGACCTTAAAGTAAAATAAGGAAAGAATAAAGGCAATAAGGGGCTTGGAAAAAACTGCATCAATGACAGGTACAGCTCGCCTCCTACAAAGGCACCCACGGACAATACCTACCCCTGGTCTTCATTATGACTGGACTTCCTTAGACCATATCACTTCATGTACATGGCTTGAATAATCTTCTTCGGAAACTTTCTTCTTCTTATGGATACTGGCCCAATAGGTCATTCTATTTCTTTCTTCAATTTTGTATAGTAGGTCAGTGTAATGTCTTTGAGTTATTAGATGATTGCTAGGGGTTTTATGCATGTATTTGATAAATTTAATGATGAGATATGATTAACATTGCTATGATCCCGAGGACTAATGAGCCCATGGAGGGCGAAGTTTTTGATGTGCAGGACCATACTCGATGGACAGGTACCAGTGGACCGGTACAC
This sequence comes from Picea abies, assembly GCA_900067695.1. Classification (NCBI taxonomy): domain Eukaryota; kingdom Viridiplantae; phylum Streptophyta; class Pinopsida; order Pinales; family Pinaceae; genus Picea; species Picea abies. The sequence goes on along the minus strand of CBVK0101412265.1, from coordinate 6,422 downwards.
ATGGGGATATGATTAGCTCGGACCTCCATGGGGCTGAAGAGCCCATCAGATGGTTGTTGGGATGGCAGAGACAGGACAACGTTATGATGAGCCTTTGCACATGAAGAAAGAAGGACGTTCCACCCAGGACACTTTGGCTGAGCCCGACCTAGGGGGGATCACCCACTTCAGATGGAACGTTTGCCCCTTGATGGACAGGACGTTACCTAGGAGAGTTGGACGTTATCTTGAGCGTGTGGCAGTGTGTTAAGGTTATTGACACGTGTGGCAGCTTGGAGGAGCCCTAGAAGGGCTAACGTCTCACTTCTGGATGCTGGATATGCCCAAAAAGGGCCAACGTCTCCCTCAGAAGGGCTTGACGTCCCACCTTTTGCTCATTTTATGTCATTTGTCTAGCATTTAATGTAAAAACAATGTAAATTTTGTAGTCAGCCTTGTCAATTGTTTTAATGACCTATTTTGTAATTAAAAGGTCATGGATTGGTACATATTGAGGACGTTTTTCCCTCATTTTAACATAACACAACTCACTCTCTTGTGAGAGACTATCTTTTAGCCTTTGTTTGGTATTTTTGGTGTTTCAAGTGAGGCGCAACTCTTCTTGGAGGATTTCTCTTGGCATATATGGTGTTTCTCTCAAGGAAGGTTTACAACTAGGGTTTGATTATGCTTTCTTCATGTCATGTAAGTGAATTTTTCATGCAAAATTTCTTAAGTGAATGGTTGGAGGCTTAATTTCTTGCATTCGCTATTATATTGTTGAATCTTGAAACCCTAGGTAGCAAGCACACAAGTAGGTCATTGCTATATGTCCCCTTGATTGAGAAATAGTTTTAGCCATTGAAGAAGGAAGATATAGCCTAGTCGTTGCTACACTTTTTCTCCCTTTTTCTGAGCTAGCATTGAACTTATAGGTTGAAAAAAGGAGACATCCTAGGCCTAGTTGAATCTACACCTAGGGTTTTCACCTTCTAGGGTTTGAAAGCCTTGCCCCTGCAACACTTTCTCCCTTAAATCTGTACTTTGAAGCTAGCCGATTTTCCAAGTGTATTTAGAGAAAGAGGAAGGAGCACGAGGCCTTGCTTAAGCAACACCGAAGTGAGCCTCCTTCCCTTAGGGTTTTGATTCTAAGGCCCTGCCATTGCAGCACCTTGGAACCCTACCTTCCAGTCTCTAAATTTGAGTCCTCCCGAGACATTTTGCCCTTGCTTTGACTCCATTTACCCTAAGGCACTAGTAATTTCTCCAACATTGAGCTTGTAGTGTGCAAAATCATCTTTTAAACTTTCATTTTTTGAAACCCTAACTAACCCTAACGCCACTAACCTAGGCTGACATCATACCTGACGCAGCAACCTTTTTGACCATTAAATAAGCAATTAAATTGATGACGTCAAGCATTTATTGAACAATTATTGATTAAAAATACTGTTGGCTTGGTCATTCTTGTAGACATTGATGAATTGGTGATCTTACATAGGCTATTTAGCAGAACGTTGACTTCATCTTGTCTATTACATTGCTTATCAATTGAAATCAGATAGTTAAGAAGTACTAACCCTTTGAGTTATAGCCTGCAAATATTGTATTGCATTGTTATCATCTTGTTCCAGGCAGGTGTTTTCAACAGGGACTTCACTTCTTTATTGGTTGATTAGCCGGATTATCTGATACTGGTGGTAACCTGCGAGGAGGGAAAACCTTAACTCTTGACCTTTTATTCTTTGCCTCTTCAAACCCCAGGTTACCGAGGATGTCTCCCCTGGGCTAACCTCCCTAAACAGAAAGAACCTCCCCATCGAGGTGACATTGGGTGGGGAAGGTTCCAGTTATGCCAATTTGTCCACCATCCTGTAGCCTGTGACCTAAAATACAAACTGCACGATAACAGGGAGTAAAAGGGCTTACACCCCCAAGGAAATAGCACAACTAGCTCTCTCATTTAAAAGACTCCATAACCCAATAGTTAAAGGCACTAGTCTCTTGCATTGGAGAAATAAAATCATTGCATTGGGATACGTGGATTTTGCACCCAATAACCTAGATAACGTATATAACCTAGATCATTTCCATTGAGATTTTGCACCCAATAATTCTATAAAAGTCCTGCGTAGTGCCTCGTCTCATCATACAACTTCTTTGGAGCATGCTTGCTGTAGACATAACATGTTCTACTTTTATTTGTCTTAAGAGAAGGATTTTAAATGTAGAACTATGAAAAAATCCTTCAGAGTGTGCTCAGCTTGCCATAGGTTGCACAGATTGTTTTTCAGGCATTAATTGTTATTGGGAGTGGACAAGAGACATTTGCCTACAGTGGCAGGTGGTCAAAATATTAGAGACTGGAAAAACATCCAGTTCTGCAGATTATTGGGGGTAAAAATATTCTCTTTATAGATATGACTAATGCTGAATGCTAAGTTAATTTCAAATCTTCTTGCTGCTTTTTGATACAATAACATGACGTAAGTTGGGATTTTAAGCCTTTTGAGTAGCCATCAAAGCAATTTTTTCTATAGATTAAGTAAAGAGAAATGTGATTAATGTTTACTCCAATAGATGCATGATGAGTAGATAGATTTCCTGTTATGATTTATTCTCATTCATGTATCATTGAGGACAGACTGAGTCTCCAGAGCAACAAGACATTTGAATACAGCAGAACAAGTCCTAGGTGATTATGGCAGGTGGTAAATTAGAGTTCAGGAATTGAATGCATACATGACTTGCATTTTGGTCCTTGACATACCGGTGCCTCTATTTCCATTTATTAGATATAGAAGTCATGGTAGAACTATTTAGTCACTAGTGATTGGTTAGAGATTGAAGATAAAAGGATCTTAATGATAAATATGTAAAGAAAGTATTTATATATAATAGAAAACAGAAAACTTCTAAGTCGGCTCCTGCAGTGCCTTTCACAGTATCCAACAGAAAGGACCCAAGTCCATTATAGCTTGCACCCATCTGAATGAACAGCCACTTGATTGATACCAGGTGGAGTTTATGAAACCATAGTTTCAAGTTTTTTCTTTCTTGGGTGGCACAATCACAAGAAATGGCTTTTGGCCAGTGCCAAAGTAGCACAATGAGTATATGTTGTATTCCTTCCCAACAGCTACTGCAAAGAGAGTTTTGTTTCTATCTGAAATAAACATTTCAGATAACGAAAATATAACAAAATTCACGTACCAATGGTATTGTTGATCTTTGAGAACACCAGAAGTTCTCCCATGAAGAAGTCTCCAAATAGGATAATTTAACCATATGCATTGCTAATAAAAACAATGCAAATTGCTGGTACATTATTTGCTGCACGTATAAATTAAAAATTTTGAGAGTACATTAGGAAAAAAGGAGCACAACAAAATCAGAATTTATACAAAATATTTAATCATCATGAAAACATAATGATTATAACGAAGAGTAAAGTCTGCAAGGAGCATAACTGCATAGGTTTCAATTTCCTAATAGAAAACTCAAAGAGTTCATGATCAGGTGAGACTTTATTAGAGCAAAAGCAATCTGTTACTATACCAGAAATTGCATAAATCTGTTATTATACCAGAAACTCCAGCCAGCAAAATGAGAGAGAACAATTCAAACTTAAATGTGTATTCCAAAATATATGGGAGAGATTTACAAAGCCTCAATGAGAGTGACTGTTAGTTTCATATTCCTTGACATCTAATTATCAAATATGACTGATTAGTATAAAGTCGTGACAACTTAACTTTGTGACTGCGTTATTCAATATCTAGTTCATCACCCTCCCTTATTGATCATGCTAGACACAAGTGCTTGTTCCAAAACATAACCAACTTATCTGGACCAAGCAAGCTGTAGAAATTGTTTGCAGCCTGCCTCTGACTAGAACAATAAATCAGCGACGAAGTATTCATAACTCCCCATTCTACTGTCTTTTCAATACATCACGTACCAAAGCTGACCACTGTTATCGCACAGTTTGTAGCTAGGAGTAAAGGCTATAAAGTAGAAGGCCAAACTGGCGTAACAGGAACCTATCCCACCCAATGTCACCACGATGGGTAGGTTCTTTCTCTTTAGGGAGGCTAGGCCCAGGGAAGACGTCCCCGGTGACTTGGGGTTTTGAAAGGGTAAGGAATAAAGGACAAGGACAAATTCCCCTTTCACAAGTCACCACCCAAAAGATAGTCCCGGCTAAACAGCCAATAATAAAGTAAATCCCCAATGAAGAACACCTGCCTGTAACAAAGCAACAGCAAACTAATATATGCAAGCTATATTTCAAAGGGTTAGTACTTCATAAGACTATCTGATAAATGTATATGAGCAATATAGCAATAAATGTTGACGAAGTCAATGTTTATTAATAGCAATAAAAGATATGACACTCCACCAATAAATATTGGAACAATGTGGCATTCAAGGTAACCAATTAACACTTTATTCAGTTAATGCCTAAACCACCATTCAATTGCTCTTAAAACAAGACGTTGCTGCAGTAAAGATGAAATATTCAAGTGTGACGTCAGCAACTTAGGGTTAGTAGGTTAGGGTTAGTGTAGTTAGGGTTTCAATTTTAAAAGGTTTGAGAGTGTTTTAGATTCAATTCTACTTCAACGTTGGAGATCTAAGATCAGTGCCTTGGGGTTAATGGAGTCAATTTAGCAAAGGACACAAGGGTTGAAGGAGGATGGCTAAGGACTAGAGGGAAGAGTTCTGAAGTGCTGCTATGGCAGGGCCTCAGAATCAAAACCCTAGGGGAGAGAGGCTCACTCCGATGTTGCTAAAGCAAGGCCTCATGCTTTGTCCTCCTTCCTTAGGTTGACTTGGCAAAAACAGCTAGCATGAAAGATAAATCAAGACAAGAGAGTGCAATGAGGGAGAGTGTTGCTACAACAAGGCTCTATCATCAAACCCTAGAAGAAAACGGCCCTAGGTGTAGATAACCTAGGCCTGGGACATCTCCTCCTTCTTGACCTTTGGAAAGTACGGATAGCTTAGGGAGAAGAAGAAATGAGAGTGTACCTATGGCTAGGCTCTTCCTTCCTTCTTCAATGGCTAAAAATTTCTCTATTAGAGGACATGAGACAAGGACCTACTTGTGTGCTTGTCACCTAGGGTTTTGATTCAGCAAATTATAAATATATGTAAGAAAATAAGACTACAACCATTCAATCAACAAGTTTTGTAGAAAAATACTTACAATTCATCAAGAAATAAACATGCAAACCCTAGTTGTAACACCTTCCTTCAACAAGTGCGTCTCACTAAACCAGCAAAAATACCCAAGTAGGGCACTAAAATCAGACCTCACTAATGAATGAGTGATGAATCCATGTTAAAATGAGGCTAAAACTCCTCAATATATAGTGTATCAATGACCTAATTTACTTTTTAGGTCATAAAATGGCCGACAAGGCCAGAATATCAAAGTAATATTGTTTTTACATTAAATGTTCATTTTGAAACCCTAACTAAGCAAAAGTAAGACGTCAAGCCCCACTGAGGAAGACGTTAGCCCTTTTTAGGGCAAATGCACCACCAAAGGGCAAAACGTTGGCCTTCTTTGGGCCTCCCAATCATGCCACATGTGCCAACTGCCCAGTCAAACTCTCACATGCTCAAGGTGACGTCATGAGATCCTAGGTGACGTCCTGGGCCATCCAGGGAAAACATTCCACTGGAAGTGGGTCAATACCCCTAGGTCGGGCTCTACCAAAGTGCCTCTGATGAAACGTCCTCTTCTTCTCTGGTGCAAAACCCTGATCATCCTGTCTCTGCCCTGTTATCCCCGATATCCAGGGATAACTAGGAGATCATGTCTCGAGGCCCACATGGTCCTAGACATGGAGTACTGAGAGCAGGAGTGACTTGAGCATGGCCCTGGAGGGCCCATCTTTCTTCTTCTCAGCCAGACTTGTCCTGTCAGCAGTACCAGCTTCCATCACTACCGGCCTGGGCTTGTATCGGAGAGGACTCTTGCTCCATGAGGTAATTGGCCCTAGGTATCATGGTATGTGTCATATTTGATTGTTATAACCTTCTTATATATGCATTAGGTTCCTTTCATTTCAGATGATTGCTTGGATCTTACACTAATCCACTCGACCATTGTTGGGGCGATTGATGGGGCAACTTAGCAAGCTAGTATTCATGGGTTTTGGTTAGCCACCAAGGGGGATTTGCAGAGCCATCGTCCGCTCCCACCATCTTATCACTTTTACATCTTATACCCCGCTCATCCATCCCATTCCCCTAGTCTGGCCATTAGGATGACCTCTCAGGGTACACTTTGTCTTGTGGGAAGAAGGGGCTAAAGGCCCAGGGGGTAAAAGCAACTGGTAAAAGATAAAAGCCATAGGAAATGAAAACCTAGAGATGCTTCGCCCAGGGGATCCCCGAGAAGGCAATAAAAAGCCTCTCGATAAGAAACT
>CBVK0101412263.1:0-11339 GCA_900067695.1 Picea abies | reverse complement strand
TGGACCAGGAGATGTAGCCCAAGAGAGGGGTGAACTCCTTTATCATTTGTTGTGTTATGTGTTTATTGTTCATTGATTATGTTGTTGTTTATATGCATCTTGAATGAGTAAAACCTATTAAAAGTTTTGTTACAAAGATGATCCATTTTCATTTTTACACATAAATTTTACTTGCAAATATTTTCAAGAATACAAGTCTTCTTCATTTTTAGATCATCCCTCTATCTTGTAACATTTTCCATCCCCAAGCTCAAACTGCTCTGCAAAATATTTTTCTATGAAATCTAAGAGTATCTCCTTGTATCCTGTCATGTGCTTTGATGCACCACTGTCTACTAACCAAGTTTTCGACCCTGTGAAAATTGTACCAGATAAAGAAGAAACCAAGTAATATTCTTTTCTAGTTTATTTTTCATTAGAAGGACTTTTATTTTTTCTTTTGGATTCATCATTCTCAACAGTTGAGGCATGATGTTTCCCTTTCCTTGGATTTTTCTTCATATACCAACAATATTTAGAAAAATGACCCAATTTATTGCAACTAAAGCATTTAATCTTATATGTATCAATACTCTTTCCTTTGAACATACCTTTTGTTTTTGACTTCCTCTGAGAGCCTTTTTAGAAAGTGACTCTTATCTTTCCCTTGAATCTTAATGTTAATGTTGAATGCTCCTCTTGGGTTGGCTCACTCCTGGTAGCAGTGTGACTCTCCTCTTGGAGGAAATCATGCCATAACCTCTCAAATGTGTGTTGAATCTCTCTCCCACTTAAACTGGATAGGAAATTATCCCATGAACAAAGAATACCAACAAATATGGCCTGCACTATATCATCATCATCCATTGTGACACCAGTGACCAAGAGCTGATCTTTGATTTAGGATATCCCGAAACAGAAAGATGCTACTAATTCCCCTTTATCCATCTTCAAATACTCAAGATTGTGCATAAGTGTCCTCTTTTGACTTGGTGCCTATTTCTCATACAAATTCACCAAGGTATCCATACAGTCCTTGCTAGTCATTAACAAAGTTATCGCTAGCATTATACTATCTTTTATTGAGTCAAAGATAATACGCTTGGCCTAAGATTGACTCTTCATGAAGGCCACTCTCCCTGAATTAGAGGTGGGTTCCTCCACCATTGTGGTTGCATACTACTCAAGATCATTCTCCTTCAATTTGAGCATATCCCTTGCATACTAATATTACTTTGTTTCTTACTACCTGCCCATTTTCATTTTGATTATTTCTGAAGACCCATTTAGTGCCTATTACATTTTTATCCTTAGGTCTAGGAAAAACATCCCAGGTTTGATTCTTTTCAATTTGGTCCAATTCACCATTCATGGCATTGATCCAATGTTCATCTTGATTGGCTTCTTCAAAGTTATGAGATTCTATTGTAGATAGTAAGGAAACATTTACTTTATTGTTTATTTTAGTGTGTATGTTTTCACAATTGGCCATAACCATGTGTGCATCTTTTGGATTAACTATCTATGAGTTTTTGAAATGTCCGACGCTTCAAGTGGACACTCCATCCATCATCATGGATAAATCAACTGCAATAATGATTGAAAAGAGTAATAATGATTGTTTATTCTTCTCCTTTTTTGTGGTTCTGCACTCCCATCGCCAAGAATTTGGCTTTACCTTGAATGAGTTTTTGTGTCATGTCTTTATGTTTCATATTCTTCTTATATTTGTTGATGATTCTTTTCTTGTTGTTCTTCTTCTTGTTTTTCTTCCTCTGATACTTCATATTCTTCTTGTTCCTCTTCAGGTTGTCCTTCTTCTAGATATTCATCATCTTCTCTTCATCCTGGAATATGGTTTGTAACATGTCACTTTTCATTATCTACCTTCAAATTTGTGCTCATTACTATATTATCCAACCTTAGATTGTAGTATTTATAGGATTTACTATCAGATGAGTAACCTAAAAAGAGTCCTTCGTATGTTTTGGAATCAAATTTACCCAAATTCTCTTAACTTCTCTTTATGTAACATTTACTCCCAAATACTTTGAGATAAATAACTATTGCAGGTATGCCTTTCCACATTTCATATGGTGTTTTATCATGATTTGTTATAAGCCAAGTTTTGTTTAGAATATGAACAACGACATGTTCATATTTGACTGATAGTAAGAAGATTGTGAAGATTGACTGAAGATTGTTCATGTTTCATACTAAAAATATTTGACTGATACTAAGAAGACTGTGTTTCATATCTTCAATCAACGACACATTTTCTTCTTTGGCTTTCTCACTTTCAAGATCGTCTGTTCATTTTCCAATTATTTTGGCAGAATTATCATTTCCAAACATCATGTTGTCTCCTTTTGTCTTATCAAGAGTTAAAAACCTGTTATGATCTCTTGTCATGTGCTTGGAGAATCCATTGTCAATATACCATTGGCTTGTGTTTCTTCGAGCATGTAGAGCTAGATTGTTTTCTTCCCCTTTTTGTTGATCTGTTTTTTTTTCCATACTCATGTGTTTTATTTCTCATTCATGTTTTTTCTTGTGGATTCCATTATGTTTCTGCACTCATGTTCTTTGTAGTCAAAGTTATTGCATTTGTAACACTCAACCTTGGAGTTCATAATTGGAGCAAAAGGATTATAATTTATGCCCACAAACTCTTGAATTGTTTTGTTTCTTATATAGTCATTTCTAGTAGTCTTGTATATGTTTCTACTTTTCATATAGTTGTATCTTGTATTGGACCTGTAGTTAATGGCTTTATGCCAAAAATTATGACAAGAAACACAGTTACCAAGAAACAGATTTTGATACCTTGTTGTAGGAGGTCTTCTTGATGGAGCATTTATGTTGCCAAACCTTTGAGATGCTCTATTGTTCAAATAATCATCCTTGGCAACATTGTAAGCACTTCGCGTGGTGGGAGGTCTTCTGGGTGGAGCAACATTTTCAAATTCGACTTTTTGGGAAGGTAAGTGATCTTCTATTGATATTCCTTTTTTGTTTGTTGTCTGCTTCATTTTTTATAGTGTTCCCACTATGATTGGAGATCCTAAGTACATTTTCATAGCTTTGAGCCTTCTCACCTTTTTCAAAATTGGTATTTTTATTACTGTTGGTGTAGTCAAGACCAGTATTTTTCTATCAAATGGTGACCTTTGGACATTTAGAATGTCTTCTAGGACCGTTGAACTCTTTTCAAACCTCATATTTGTGTTCAATTGGGTGACCGTCTTATCTAATTCTTTTCTTAGGAAAACAGTTTCAATCTCTCTTTGATGGAAAATATTCTCCATTTCTTTGAGCTTACTTGCCAATATTTCTTCAATTCTTTTTGCTTCTTATAATTGTATTTTTAGACCAATATTCTTAGTTTCACTATTTGGTTCATGACATTCTACTTTTGATTTTCTTGATTGTTCCTTGAGAGATTCATTTTTCTTTTGGAGTTTTTCCAGTTCACTTAGAGAACAAATTAGTTCACCTTCAATATTAACCTCTCCTTCCTCATCGGGGTCTTCATTTTTTGAGGTTTCATCATCAGAGAATTCATTGATCGCCATGAATAAAACATCTTGTATGTTGTTGTATTCTTCATTAGACGACTTGCCTTCATCATAAGCATACATATTTTTATTTTTCCTGTAATTCTTCCTTTTCTCTTCATTTTTTTTCACTTATATAGTGATTTTTGTTTTTCCTAAAATTTGAGTCCCTTTTGTAAGCGAACTTGGTAGAAAAATATCCTACTTTACCAAAATCATTTAAAAGGGAGATTACCTTTGTATTTTCCAGTTCCTTTCTTGAGCCTCTCGACGAAGTTTTCTTCCTCTGTATCTGATTCTTCAGAGGAGTCATATGTTCAGTGTCCCTTTGGGCTTGTCCCTTTTGATGCTTTGAATTTTTCCTCATGCTTTGAGGGATTTTCCTACATAGTTCTCCTTTCATAGGTTGTAAATATTCCATGTAATTCATTCATTGTTAGACTATCTAAATCCTTCATTTCTTCAATGGAAGATACTTTTGGGTCAAATATTGATGGAAGTGTCCTAAGAACCTTTTGTAAAACACATTTTTCATCTATGGTTTCACCCAATCCTTTGATAGTGCTAACAATCTTATCCACATGAAGAAGATAGGTTGTTATATATTCATCTTTTCTCATCTTGAGAGTTTCAAATTTTCCCCTATGAGTTTGTAGTTTTTCCTTCTTGAATTTAGCATTTCATTCATATGTGTTATGCAAATTATCCCATATTTCCTTGATGATGCACAATGCATGAATTTAGTAAATTTTGATCCTACTAATACATCCATAATAACATTCATGGCTTTGGAGTTACTTTCATTGAGATTATTAGCAGCTACATCATAAAGTTCACTTTCAGGGGAAGTGTACCCCTTTTGAATGACTTCACGACATCATATCCCAATTACTGCAGATACAGTCTCATTTTGATGCTCCATAATGCATAATCTAATCCATCAAAGAATGGAGACTTGTTTCTAGAAGTTGTTTCCTGGTTGTACATGTGTGCCATAGGGATCTTCTTTCCAATAGTTACATTTTTTCTGAAGGAACCTTGCTCTTATACCAATTGTTGGAATATACACGAATATTGAGAGGGGGTTGAATTAGTATTGGACAATTTTAACTATATTAAAAATCTTTTCAACTTTCATTAAACATTCCAGAGATTATAATTTACAATGCAGGTAACTAACCATGTCAACATAATCATAGTACATAGATATTTTACGTGGACACCAAAATGGGATAAAACTAAAAAATAATTCTTTTGCAAAATCATGTAGGCACCAACCCAAAGTTACAATGCTTGCAAGCACCAACCTGCAAAAGTCACCAATATCGTCTCCTAATCACCAACTCAACAATAATTTTTGTAGGAACCAACTTGTTACAAGTATGAGGACACCAATCCTATTTGTAAGCACCAACTTACAATCAACACACACCAATATGCTAGGCACCAACCTGTTAATTTGTTGAAGACACCAATATTCATTGCAAGCACCAACTTACAGTTTGCAGACACCAATCTTCCAGACACAAACCTGTTAAGAATATTAGGAAAAAAATCCTCTCCTTGCACCACCCTTCCACCCTGAGATGTTCCTCTTTCATTGTTTCTAAAACCCTTCTCACCTTCGTTTCCATGAACTTGGATTCTTGGTTACATATCCACACTTTCACACATAAAAATTCACAAGATCGTGAATATTTATATGAAATATACACCCCAAATATTTTTCCACATATTCAAGGAGTACGGGGTTGACTCTAGATCTCCACAAAACCAGAATCCATCAACATGTCCAATGCCCCTTCTTTTCTACGTTTTATTTGTTCAAGAATAAGCTCAACGTACATCTTCCGTCAGATCAATCCCATCCACCAATTTTATTCATTGTCACACAATACACCCTCAGTGCTCAACAGTCATCCAATATGTCCTTAATTTGATCTCGACCATTGATCTTCTTAACTTTCTTCAAGAAAAAAATATGCAGTCATGACACACAACTGTCGGATATAATTCTCGAATAAATCGTGGTAGTTAATTTGTTCTCTACCCATAAAAATACACAATGAAACCATAATGCACGACATTCGCTTGATTAATATTAGAATTGATCTTGACCGTCGATCAGTCTCACCATGGGATTGTGGATCTAAGCCACATTTATTCACACCTATGCGATCTCCAACTTTCACCCTCAAGTTCTTCCGCACTCATTTTGTACCCATACTTAGATGCATTTCCAATCCTTTGACCGTGGGTCTAAGGCTTATCTTTTCATACTTCCATGACCTCTAGAATGTACCTTCACCTTAGAAAATTTTCTAAGTGTTTCACCATGGGTCTACGAGGCATTATGAGCTGTCGAATCTCATCAAGATTCAACCTCCATATTTGGTCCAAGTTTCATACAGCTCAAGCCTTCAACTTACAACTACCATAGGATTAGGTCTCTGGGTAGCCACAACCATCGATCTATCATCTTCTGGGTCGTCTGATCCATGACATGTGGCACCATCCTGAGATGTCGATCTGTGACATGTGGCACCCTCTCGGGACGTTGATTTGTTCCTCATACTTATCCATTTCTCAACCTTCTTACCATGGGTTCACGGGTCCGTGGGTTCACGCTAATTTCTTTACATACCTCCAATTCTCCATTGCTCTGTGATATATCAACACTTAGTAATTTTTTGAGATTTCACCACAATTTTGTGAGTCTGTAGGTTCACATACTTTTGATTCTCCACTACTCACTATCTTTGTGAAATCTCAATTCTTAGTCATTTTCAAGCTTCTTACTATCGTTTTGTGGGTCTGCAGGTTCATCCTCAATTCACTTCATCTCTACCTCCTTGTCCAATCAATACTGACACTTAGTTATTTCTTGAGACTTCTTTGTCCACCCAATTCTTGGTACTTAGTCATTTTTCCAATATTTCACCATGGGTCCGCAGGACCACAAGTTCGTTCCCATCTCTTCACATACTCTCGATCCTCCTCCATGCACTATCTCTACAATGATTTGATACTAATTCATTTTATGAGATATCTTGTGCTGATATGGCAGATAAGATGGTTTCCATGTGGATGTTGTTGGCATAGGGGCATACCCAGGGTTCAATGCTACAACATCGCACCAACAAAACCCTAACTATCGGCCCTTTTGGCAACACTTGCGAAGAATATGAAGTCTCACCCAAGGTAGAGGCAGGGGTGGTTGCAGGACTCAAGTGTCTGCAAACTTATCTAGGACACAGATCTGTGATTATAATACTTAACAGAGCACTTTAGCATCAACAATTCATCAATATTCAACTAGTAACTACTGCACAGATAGAACAGAGCATCGCATCATTCACTCATATCTAATGTATTTAAGCACTTTATCATAAACATGCAGGTTATATCTAGCAGATCAAGCACTAAGAACCTTCATATAGGTCAGATCTAACATTATTACACATCATTAGCACAAAGCATCAACATATTTATCTATCTCTATCAAAGCACTTAGCAAGAGAAGTTATAAAAACATCAAGGCAAGCACAAAGCGATCAAAAAAGTGTTTACGTGGTTCACCCCCACCCTGGGGCTACATCCACCAACTCTTCTTATTTATTTTCTTTAGTCAATCAGTTACAATAACAAAGCCTCAAAACCCTACTTCACCTAGGACAGGAGATATGTGCACCTCGCTAGATCCTCCTTCCTTGCATTATAGCACAAAACACTTCACAGAATGTTACAATACCTTTCACCTAACTCTGCAAGTCTCTCCCAATATGCACAGAGCATCTACAAACCCTACTTGCACTTATCACTTAGCTTATTGGCCTCACATCACATAGATCAATTCTCCTCTCTCTTACATAGCCTAGACATCTATTTATATATTACAAAATAGGCCTAAACATGGGTAAACCCATGGGCTGACATCCCATGCCCGTTACATAATCCCAAAAACCCAAAAAGGACCCAAAAAAGGGGCCTCGATCCATGATCTCCGCTTCGTCCTGCACTCCTCCTTCGACAGGCTGTTAAAGTCTGAAAATAGATCAAACATGACCAAATCCCTCAAAACTTGGTCAAGGTCCAACAGGCCCCCAACACTCACTTGTGACCCATCTCGAGTCACTCTTATGTAGGAACTTCTGCTTTGAATGCTTCGATCTTGGCTCGAACTGCTTCGACTTGCTATTATGCTACAAGCTCTTGTTCAACAAACTCTTGAATGATTACATCATTCACAGGTCCTTCCATGTGTTGTTCTACTGCAGTGCTAACCTACTCCAGTTCTTCTCCTTGGCTCTCGACCTCTAAGAACAATTGTTAAGCCTTGTCTTGTATAGGTCAGAGTCTCTGAGTTACTTCCATTACTCTGCTTTGGATAGCGTGGATCTGTTGTTGGGTGGTTCACTGCCCTTGAGATCTCTTCATTCTCTCCATAGCTGTCAAGGCTTTCAGCTGTGTCTATAGTGTTTCTACGTGTTGCTTTGCTTCCTGGAGCTGCGACTCCAGTGCCTGTAACTCTGGGTTCTCGGTAAGTTTCTCATATGTCTGGGAACTGAGATCAATGAATTTCTTGCATTCTAAGGTAAGGGTCTTTAGCCTTTCAAATATGCTCCTGGCAGTTGCTTCTCTTTGGTCCTTTACCTCCTATGGGGTCTCAGGCACAGTGCGTAGTTCTAGGTCTGTGCTGCATTTTTGCAGCTACTGGATTACTTCTTCATGTTGTGCTACTTGCTTCGTGCCTTGATCCTCTTCCTTTACTTCTACAACAGTCACAGAGCACAGTGCTCTTTTGACCACTTCCTTCACTTCAAGTTGCTCGGCAAGCAACTGTTCCTTGACTTACTGCAGCTGTTCCTTTTCTTCATCGAACTTCGCTTGGAAAGCACTATTTTCCTGTTTGGTAGCTTGACGTTGTTCTACAGGTACTCCCTGCACTTGTACCAAAGCCTGGGTGGCTTGCGTTGTTTCCTCTTGTGTTCATTGAAGGTGAGCTTCAACTGTATCAGTGAACCGGTTGAGTTGGGTTGGCTCATCTCCCGGTTCCATTGTTCCCAGTGGCAGAGGCACAGTGGAGACTGCGCGGCTGGATTGTAGTTCTTGCTGCACCCCTTAAAGTTTGATCTCAATTCTATTGTTCATCACCTCCTACTTAGCTTCTTACTTATCTACTATCTCCAACAAAGAATCGTTCAGGGATGCTATGATGAAATTGAAATCATCAGAGGTGAGGACGGTTTTCATCTTAGTTATAGGGGTTTTTGATCTCTTTCGGGGGGAAGGTTTCGGGGGGGAAACCTTCCTTTTCTTCGAGGGGTCCTCCTCGTCTCTAGGCGGTGTTACTTTTCCTTTCCTCTATTTATCTTTTGTGCCATATATATCTTCGCAATAACCTCCTTTCTCTGGTGACATGGAAGCAGTCTTCATCGAGGCACTGCTTAAATCTTGTACTTCGTCAGTCTTCTTTGTTTTGTTAGGTCCGGGTGTATCCTACGCAGTTTTTGGGCTGTCAATGTTGGATATCTCCGCAGGGTTTGCTGGAATAAGGAGGTCAGTGGACCATTCTTAGTAATCTCCTCTAAGTCCTACTCCATTAGCATATAGTAGGATTGAAGTTTTTTCTTGTGCTCGTCGGCTCGCGCTGTGATATAAATGAAATGTCGATCAATGCTAAACTTCATCAAAGGCCTGAATCGATGTATAGTGTTCGACATCATGTGAGGCTCGGACTATATGGATATATTCAGTTGATTGTAGTATGTATGGAACAAGGCATTTTACTACCATTGCTTATTCATGTCACTTGAGTACCACAATGTACTGAAATTCACGGCCAATGGTTGGAAAGGCTTGATTTCTGGGAAGGTCGCACCTTCCGGCATCTCCCAGGCAATGAAAGCGATCAAGATCAAGAGCCAGCTGAAATGGAATTCATATCCTTGATCTTGCGCTTCTCTGTAGTCAAGTTCCAACTGGTTCACTAGGTACTTTGTCCAATTCATTTGTAGGCCCTTCCCGCACTTCCCTGTGAGGTCGACTACAAAACCAATCACTTGGGTGGGTCGGTTCTTACATACTAACTCCCCTGCAATCAACTAATAGGCGAGGCACATTGCACAATTCTGAATAGAGGATACCTTGTAGCCTCGTGTGCCCTTCTTGACATCGCCATAGGTGTCCTTGATCCTTTGTGTGAGAGCGTGGTCCATGGATTTTCCAGGATAGAAATACTATGGGTTGGGTCCTTGCATACTCAAACCTGTGATCTGATTGATCAAGGTTGGATCAACTGTGATACGGCGGTTTAGCCACAAATATACGCCATGGTAACAAGACAACAACAACTTGACACATGTATTCACCTCTTGGTGTCTTCCGAAGTGGGGAATTTTCATGACGTTGAGTAGGGTGGACTGCGCGAGGTTATGGGTCCATGATTGGGGAATTACCTTTTAGTTTTTCCCTTTTGTTCTAGTCTAATACTTATGTGGGGCTAACATGTTGTAGACTTTGCAATCTCTGAGGTTGAAGTCACTAAACTTCAACGCTGTGATATTATCTTGGTTTGCTCACACTGCGCGTATCCCCTTCGAGAGGTACGCAGTGACCAAGGCATACTCTAAATATCTAGGTACATTTTCGTGGTTTACAACACCACTCAAAGGTGGTATATAGGTGGGTAAGATAGTCAAGATCAATTTAGCATTCACTAAGTCATCCATGTGCTTAGTTTGCTTCTAATCGGATGGTCGAGATGGTCCTCCTCCGCGAGTAGTGGATGGAGAGGCTGGCAATCCTCTCGTGGATGATGCTTGTATACCTGTAGAGATCGACATGACTCTTTCAGTCATGAGGTCAATCAAAACTTCCTCAACAACTTTTTCTACAACGCTCAACTCGTCCGACATACACACTTGGGGTTAACAATCTCAGGTTTGGGGGGTATCTTAGACATAGTAACGAGATAGAGAGCAGAAGCATGATGATCATTGTATAAACTCAACTTAGTCTACAGGCTCAAATTCTCAATTGGAAAAAGTGTTCTCGGTGCGTGGCGTGGTGGGATAAATAGGTAACTCGGCAACGGGTCGCTTGAAATAGGTATGAATCCTTCATTAACTTTGTTCGGTCCATTATGACACAGTCTAACGGTTTGCTGGTGAACCATAAATTCCTTTCTACCCGCTCAGAGTGTCACTCGAACGGTTATAATGTCCCCAACAACTATATTTCTTCGCCATGGTGAAGTGCCATGTGTCGTTGTTCTGATATCCTGGTGAAGTTCCAATTTTTCAAATTTTCCTTCTATGAGGTTCCCTTTGGAGCCTTCAGCAACTTATCGATCTTGGCTTTCTTTTTACTTAGCTTTCTAGCCTTCTTTTCAGTGAGCTTTGTCTCGGTTCCTTTTTCCATTCTAATTTTTGTCTTCTTTTGACCTAGTCACTTCGCGCTGTTGAGATTCTTCCCTAGGGTTTCCGTATAATACTTCTTCTTTTTCTTGGATAGGTACTTCAATCTTGTGTGAATCCTCTAGTGTTATTTCAACTTCGACATTCAGGTCTCTAGTGTTAAATAGCTTCGATCTGTTCTGTTGTTCTTCGATCAAGTGTGCGATCCTTCTAGTCATGAAATCTTTTAATTCTTGCTTCTTCTGGTCCAAAACTTCTTCTTCTTCCTTTCGTCTAGCTCGATCTCTGTCAATTCAAGGTTTTCCTAATAATATGGTAAATGGGGCACTGTCCTTGATAAATTTAATAATCTCAAAATCTTCTTCTGTCGAAGTTCCATTGGCAG
>CBVK0101412261.1:0-15810 GCA_900067695.1 Picea abies | reverse complement strand
TGGATCTTTATTTAGATAGAGGCAGAGAGGGCTGCCGAACCCATTACATAACCACTCAGAGCTAGAGCTCTGTAATACAGTTCCAACCAGATTCTTTTACAATGCAAACCTGAATTACTCCTAAGATAACAATACGGCTAAGAGAATAACTACTACTGACAAGTCAGAATTCTGGGCTGGCTTCATGCAAAAGTGAGACTGCTGCTCCGCCCTTAGCACTTCTCTTTGCTTCCAGAGCTGGTGGCCGCTTCTGCAGATGCTTCAGCGATTTTGCTGAAGGCTGTGGTTAGCTCCTCCACTTTCTGCTCCAAGTTGCAGAGGCGCTTGCCTAAGTCGCCCATGAGATTTGCCGTGTCTTTCAGTCCAACTTGACTTTCATCAGATAACTCATCTTTGATATCTTCCATTTCCATTTTCAGAAGTTCCCACTTATGCTAGTTGGAGGCGGCCCTTATGCTTTCTAGCTCGGCTCTAACCCACTCTAATCGTTCTTTTGGCGTGAGGGAGGTTTTAGGATCCGAAGCCATGGATGTTGTGCTTACTGCGGCGATGCTCCTTTCTTCCTGCGCGCTGCTCGTCCTACGTCTGGGCTAAAGAAATGGATGCCGAGCGTCTTTTTATTGCAGAACCCCTGACTCTGTTAATATTCTTCATGGGATGAGGAGAGTGCCGAATCTCTGTCTGAGGATCCTGTCTGTCCGGCTGCGGGAGTAGCTTGCCGTCCTTTCTGACTGAAGCCAACTCGAAATGAAGGAAAACGCGTGAGCTGATCAACATTTAGGGAATCGGGTGATGGGAGGGAGTCCCATTGATGATTAACTGTCCTTTATCTTGCAGGGACCCGAGGTTCGCCTCTTTATCCGCGGCTATGTTCAGTGTCCTGAGCACATGGTAGATTTTGAACTCCTTCAACTGATCCAAAAGAATTAAAATCTTTTTATAAAGTTGAGCTAGCCTCATATCCTTAGGCTGATTGTGGAGGTTAATGGCATCCACTACCTGCTTTGAATCCCCTACAATCATGACTTCAGTAATGCCCAATTTGAGAATTTGATTCAAACCTTGCCAGAGCGCTAGATATTCTTCCTGGTTGTTGGTGGCAAATCCAAGACCCCAAGCGAAGGAAAGAATGGTTGCCCCACTAGGGTCGAGAAGAATACCTCCTCCCCCTGCCCTGCCGGGATTGCCTTTCGAGGCACCATCAAAGAAGAGCCACCAATCATCAAGAGTCGATCTCCATTTTAGAAATTCTTGCTCTGGTAAACGAATCTCCCAGTTCCTGGTCTTTGGAGGATTGGAATGGTTGCTATTCTGAAGAGCTGGTTTGAAGGTCTTCAGCCAGAACTCTTCTTCCTCGGTTATTGTGGCTGTGTTCTGAATGGAGGGGTTAGCATTTATCGCATCTGAGATCATGATCTGAACTTTGATGGCCACTTGGGCCGACAGACGTTTTTCTTCTCTGAAGATCCTATTGTTTCGCTCCAGCCATATCTTCTAGCAGGTGAATTTTGGGATCCACATCCAAATTGTTTTGAGCAAATTCTTTTTTGCTAAGTCAAACGGAGATAAGGAAAGCCAACAATTGAAGAGGTCCTTGCTCTCAGAAGGGAGGTTAGAGGCTAGAGGGCCTATAAGGTACCCCCAGACCTCTTTGGAAAACTCACAGATGTAGAGGAGATGCCCGATGGTTTCTTCTGAATTAGTGCACAGGGGGCAGCGAGAGGGCCCATTCCAACCCCTTCTCTTCAAGATGTCGAAGGTAAGAATGCTGTTGTGAAGGAGAGTCCAGGAGAAGAGGTCGACCTTGGGGATAGAGGGAAATTTCCACAGGGCTTTCCAAGGGCCAGGGTCTGGGGGGACCCAAGGGATGCCCGTAACTGTTTTATAGCCAGCAGCTGCAGTATAGACCCCTGAGTTCGTTCCCCAGCCTCTCTTGTCTCTGCTTTCTGCACTTAGAGGGGATTTCCCTTGCAGTAATTCCAGCAATTTGGAGGCTTCTGCATTGAGTTCTTCCGGGTAATTTCCTAGATTCCAACCTGCCCAGGAGCGCTTGAAATCATTGTCTCACCGAGATATATCCCAGAGGGTTCTACAATTTTTGTTCAACAGCCAGGCCTTGATATGCTCAATTTCTCTTAAGTCCGAGAAGGGCAGTTCTCCTAGAATGGAATCTTCCCAAATGTTTATCTTTGATCCATTCCCAGGGATCCAAGTGAGATGATTGCGGAGAATAGGCAAGGCTCTTTGGCATAAGTGGAAAATGGGCGATCCTGTTCTTGCAATTGCAGGTTTTTCCAAGCATCTGTCTCGGTCTCCGGAATAATATTTCTTCCTTAACAATTGTTTACTCCATGATCTTTTTCCTGTTATCATATTCCATAGCACTTTCCCTCCCATGGCAAGATTATGGGCTGCCACGTCCCTGATGTTTAGACCTCCTTCCAGCTTAGGTTTCTTTATTTTTTCCCAATTTACTAAATGAAACTTTCTTTCGCAGTCTTTGCCTCCCTCCCAAAAAAATTTCCTGAGAAGTTCATTAATTTTATTCGTGATTGTTTTGGGGGCGAGAAGAATCGAGCACTGGTAGATGGGAAGACTCGTGATGACTGAATTCATCAAGACCAATTTGCCTGCTCTATTGAGCCAGTTGACTCCCCAAGCTTGAATCTTCAATTTGAGTTTGTCTATTAAGGGCCTCCAGTGAGCTACTTGAGGACAAGATTTGAAAATTGGAATTCCAAGATAAAGGAAGTTATCCCAAGCTGTGAGTCCTTTCATTTCTAAAACTCTGCTTAACTGAAGCATGACTCTGGGGTTGCAGTTCCAGCTGTAAATAGTGCTTTTGTGGTAGTTAATCTCGTTGCCAGAACAACTTTTGTAGATGTCTAACTCTGTTTTGAGGTTTCTTGCTGTTTTTAAAGTGGCTGCCCCCAAAAGAAGGGTGTCATCAGCGAATTGCGTGTGGCTGACCTCCTTAATTGTCGGAGTTACTTTTATGCCCGAGATAGCTCTGTTGTGGAGAGCACTTTGGAGCTGAAAGCTAAGCACTGAAGCTTGAATAACGTACAGCAATGGGGAGAGAGGGCACCCTTGCCTCAATCCGCGAGAGGCTTGAAAGAACTTTGCTGGGCGGCCATTTATCAAGGGGGCAACCCAAGGGGCCTTGATGCATGCCTTAACCCAATTGATGAAATGATGATTGAAACCAAATCTTTGCATAACAGAAAACAAAAAATCATGCCTTACCCGGTCAAAGGCGTTAGCTAAATCTAGTTTGACTGCCATACCTTTTTCCTTTTTTTTGCAGCTGGAATGTATAGCCTCTTGGACAAGGATAATGTTGTCGAAAATATGCCTCCCATGAATGAAACCTCCTTGGTTTTCCGGAATCAAACGAGGAAGGATTTTTTTAAGTCTATTTGCAATGATTTTGGAGATAATTTTATACCCTATATTACAAAGGGAGATTGGTCTGAAACGAGCAAAACTTTTGGCTCCTTTTTCTTTTGGGATTAGTGCTAAGAAAGCTGAATTTGTACTGCCGCCCAGTTTCTTGCAGGTTTGCATCCTCATAACCATTTTGTATAGATCTTTTTTAATAATGTCCCAGCAGTGGATGAAGAAGCGAGGTGTGAACCCATCTGGACCTGGCACCTTGTCCGGGTGCATACTGAAGACTGCCTGCTTGATTTCTCTCATGCTGATCGGTCTGTTTAAAGTTCTGTTGTCATCTTCTGTGACCAGATTTGGTATTTCTGAGAACAGATAAGAACCTATCTCCAAATCCTCTTGTACCGGGGCTGTATAAAGATCTTTGAAGTAAGAGTGAGCTACTTCTTTGATTTCTTCAGAGTCCTTGTAGATTTGACCTTGCCACTGGATTTCTCCAATATGATTAAAATTGTTTCTGGCTTGGGTTTGTTTATGGAAGAAGGAGGTGTTCCTGTCTCCTCCTTGGAGCCAAAGTGCTCTCGATTTAACTCTCCAATAGGCCTCTTCTTCTCTACAAATTTTGTGGTATTCACTTTGCAGTTCAGTTTCTTGATTAAGTAGAGCTTGGGTGATTTGGGCGTTTTCCATTACAGCTTGGTGTTTTTCCATAATTTCTTGGATCTCCTTTTTTTCTTCCATGGGGGTTCCTAGATGTTTGGCCCAGAATTTGAGATTTAGTTTGAGAGTTCTTAGTTTCTCTTCCCAAACGAAGGAGGGGGAGCCAGAGACGGGGTAACTCCAGGACCGGAGGACAAGGGGGAGGAAGGAATCGTAGGACACCCAAGAAGGGCTGAACTTGAAAGGGAGTGGGCCTAGAGAAGAGGGAGGGCGGAAGGACAAGGAGACCGGTTTGTGGTCGGAAGTAGAAATAGGAAGGATTCTGGAAGAGGCTAGCAGGCCTAGAGAGAGGAAGGAGGACTGGACTAGAAAGCGGTCCAGTCTAGCCGCTATGTGAGCGGGCCCTATCCTCCTATTAGACCAAGTAAATTTTCCATTTAGAGGCGAAATATCCTCTAATTCCCAATCAGAGATTAAGTCTTCAACCCATTCCCGGGAAGGGTCTCTAACAAGAGAACCCCCTTTCTTTTCGGCTTGGGAGAGGATGACATTTAGATCTCCTGCCACTATAAGGTTTATAGGATTGCTTTGAGTAAGAAAAAGGGCTAAGGAATCCCAACAGTCTTTTTTTTCAGTAAGAGAAACCGGAACATATAAATTAAAGAGACTTACCAGTTGCCCCGATCCTTTGTGTAGCAGCTTGGTGTAAAGCCAATGGATGGTTGCTGCTTCTTCAACTAAATCTATTCTTGAAGAATCCCAAAGAGTTGCTAAGCCCCCTGAGGCGCCTCGGGCGCTTACTGCCCGTCCCGGGCCTTTCTTCCAAAAATGATTGCTTGCCCGGAGGAAATCTTCCTCCTCTAGTTTCGTCTCCTGGATGAGGAGGACTTCAGGTCTTACGAGCCTTGTTAAGTCTCTCAAGGCTTCTTCCTTTGTCTTGCTGCCAAGTCCTCTGCAGTTCCAGGAGACTAGTTGCATTATTTACTCATATGAGGAAGGGGAGCCCCTTTCGGTGTTCTCCCCTGTTTCGATCCTTGTCTGGTACTTATCATCTCCGGGATAGTGTGCTGTGAACCCTGGGCTACTTCCTTGTAGGTTAGTTCTTCTCGTTTTTTTTTCTCTGTTTTTCTCCCTCGTTTGGGCTGATCAGGTGAGCCTTTAGGGCTGCTTACTTCGATGTCCTCTTCGTCCGCGACTTCAACTTCAGTGTTTGTGTCCAGGTCGGTGTTATCTTTGCTCGAGCTTGTGGATCTGTCTCCTGCGCTAGGGTTTGCTGGGGCCCCTGAATGTTGTGTGCCTCCTTCTTCAGTGACTATAATGGGGCTTTCTTGTATTTTTGAGTTCTCTTGAGCTTTGTTCTTAGGGATTCCTTCTTTGGGAGGAACCTGGGGCATTTTGTCACTGTTTTTTGTATGCTGCGAATTTCTCCCTCTCTTGACTTTTTGCCATCCTTCCGCCTCCTCCGTCCCACTGGATTGAAGCTTGGGGCAGTTTCTATGAAAGTGGCCATATTCCTGATAGTTCCTACACTTGAACGGTAAGTGTTCATAGTCCAGTTTTTGGTAGTGAGTCCAAGATCCGACAGAAAGCTTGACTGCTTCTGGAAGTCCTGCCTCCAGGTCTACCTCCACACAGATTCTGGCACATGTATATTGCCCCTTGTTATCTGCTTTGTCTATAAACTTGCCTACCCCGTTCCCTATTCGTTGCAGAGATTCGAAGTCCCAGCAATGCAGAGGGAGGTTAGGAAGTCTGACCCAGACTGGCACTTCTTTAGGCGTGTCCACCAATGGATTGAAATCCGGAGTCCATTTATTTAGGTATAGGCCCTGGGTCCCCATGAAATAAGGACCGTTTCTGAATACCAAATCTCGGTCTTCTTCCGTAATGAATTCAAACACGAAATAACCTCTTCCCACTGGGTAGCAGGTTACTCCATTTGCTAGGTTCGGGCGCCAGTTTCGTTGTATCCAATCATCAGTTGTTTTTGCAGACGGCCACAGGCCCATAAACTGTCCCACTAATCCGCGATTGGCTAGAGCAACTGCTATTTTCATCGGGTTCTCTTCAGGCAGGGCAATTTCAGGGATTTCATCCAATTTCTTTATAAATTTCGGGATTTCTGGGGGGGTAACCTTCTTCCCTTGGCTGTGGAGAAGCCTGCGGAATGCATGCTTGACCGAATCCGAGTGGGTGGGGGCGGGAGTCCCGCCCCCAGGCGCAGCCATAGGCCTCCTTGCGATAAACCCTAACGAACACGCCAAAAGACCTAACGCTCTCGCTCCGCCAAATTCTCCAGATGACATGTTAGTCATTGGACATGATAAGAATTTTATTGACAAGTTGAAGAAAGATTTGGTCAGTCGGTTTGCAATGAAAATTTTGGGTCCAACACAAAAAATACCAGGCATGGATATCATACGTGACAAAAAGGAGAGAAAATTTTGGCTCTCACAAGAAAAATATATTGAGAAGGTTCTTGATAAGTTCAATATGAAGGATGCCAAACCAGTCCGTACACCCCTTGGTGTTGATTTGTGCCCTTGTGATGAAAGGGAGAAGGAGGAAATCGGAAAAATTCCTTATGCTTCAGTAGTTGGCAGCTTGATGTATGCCATGGTATGTACTTGGCCATATATTACAGGTTGAGTGGGAGTAGTGAGCAAGTTCTTTGCAAATTTGAGAAAACAACATTGGCAAACAGTAAAGTGGATTTTGAGGTATCTCAATGGTACTAGTCATTATTGTTTATGTTTTGGTAATAATGATGTTATGCTCGAAGGTTATATATATGCATATATGGTTGGATATGTGGACACTAGAAAGTCCACCATTGGTTATTTATACACTTTTGTAGGCGCAACAGTGTCTTTGATCTCCAAACTGCAGAAAGTAGTAACCCTCTCCACAACAAAGGCATAATACATAGATCCAAAGGAATCTTGAAAATAGATGTTGTGGATGTAGTGATTCCTAGGGGAGCTGGGAATAAAAGAAGACAAATATGTGATGAATTGTGATAGTCGGATCACCATCTGTTTAGAAAAAACCCCAGCTATCATTCAAATACCAAGCACATTGACATCAGGTACCATTAGATAAGAAATTTTTTACCAAGAGATAAGCAAGCACTATGTTGAAGCTTGAGAGGCCTGGGATAACTTGATGAGCGGGCTTGGGAAAGGATAAACAAAAAAGAGTTCATCTATGATGCATGGATTTTTTGAGGGTCATAACTTTTGAATCAATTATCTGTTTGAGCTAAAATTTTACAAGGAGTCGTGTCTCGAAGAGTTCATTGTCGTGTCGATGTGATCCTTCAAATCAAACATTGTTTCGACACTTTTATAGGGTCAAATTCCTTCATATAAGGCCTCAAATTGGGGTTTTAGTGTTTTTAAGGGAATTTTTAAATCTTCAATTATTAGTTATCTATTAGTTTATGAACGTGATAAAAAACGAGTGTTGAAAAATACTGCCAATCTAGTTAGTTCTTAGTTATTGGTTAGTTTTAGAGTCATGCGAGAATTTCCTAAAATTGGTTGTTTTTCTAAAATTAGTTGTTTTTCTAAAATTAATTTTTTTTCAAAAATCTCATATAGTAGTTATAAGGGGTTGAACCTCCATTGTAATCGTTGGGAAGGAGAAGGAATAAAAGAGATTTATTTTCCATTCTCGTGTGTTTCCATGATTTTTAGATCTTGTGAATGAATCCAATTTTATTGGTTACATCATCCGGTATCAGAGTAGGAAGATGGATGGGAGAGGAAGAAGAAGAGCATGGTATCTTGCTCAGATGCGCAAAGATATGCAAAACCTCCAAAGGAAAGTAGAATATCTTACAAATGTGTTGGCTAGTCAGAGAATAATACAAAGAGAAGTGTCTAATGAGGGGATAATATGAGGGGATAGTCTGAGGATATGTAGATCAACATGCACAACATGAAGAAGAACAACCAGAGCTCATGAATTTTGAAGAGAGGATGCTCAAGGCTCTAGAAGGGAGAAATGATAGGATCAAGATGGAAGTTTCAGAATATGCAATGAATATTAAACTAGAGGAGTTAATAGATTGGTTGAATGCCATGGAATAAAGAATTGAATGGAAGCCTATGCCAGAGGAAAAGAAGGTGATATTTTTATGCTTGAAGTTGAAGGGTCATGCCATGATTTGGTGGGATCATGTGCAAAAAAATAGAACAAAAAAAGGAAAAGATAAAATTAGGACTTGGAGCAAGATGGAAAAAAATTTGTGAGATTTTTTTTTTGCCTCTAGACTACGCCCATAACCTTTTTCGTAGATTTTAGAACTTGAAGAAAAAATTGTCCACCATCTAAGAAATCACAAACAAGTTTTTATCAGTTGTCCATTCGCGTGGATTGCTAAGAAATTGATGAGTAAATGGTTGCAAGGTATGTGAATTGTTTAAAATTTTCTATTCAAGATGAACCAAGCATGCATAGGGTTTGTAGCATGGAAGAGGCATACCAATTAGCCTTAAAGGTCGAGGAGAAGAAAAATCGACAATTTTCTCAAAGGAATAGAGGAGAAAAGAGGGGTAAATCGTCTGCCTCACGGGGTGGTTTTAACTATGGCAAAGGCGAATCATCCCAAGGAGATGAGAAAGCAAAAGATACTCGACAAGGTAACCTGAATCAACCACGAAGAAGAGGATTTCAAAGGGGTAGAGGTTATGGTGGTAGCAGAGGAGGACCTTATATGTGTTTTAGGTGTGGAGTACAGGGTCATCGATAACTTGAATGCCCAAATTATAACATGCAAGAGTCAAAGAAAGGACAATAGCCTAGTTTGAACTTGGTTCAAGCTAAGAATGGAGAAGAACGAGTTGAATATGAAGTCTCGCCTGATATGGGGGAGAGTATCATGATACATAGGTCAATGGTGATTCCCGACAAAGAGCAAAGGCATAGTAACAACAATGAAGATTCTTGGCTTCGAACAAATATTTTTTGAACCATATGCACTTCCAAGGGAAAGATATGTCAAGTTATTGTTGATAGTGGCAGTTGTGAGAATATTGTTTCCAAAGAGATGGTAGATAAGTTGAAATTATGTTGTGGAACACATCCCCATCCTTACCGAATTGCATGGTTCAAAAAGGGGAATTAAGTCACCATTAATAAAATATGTTTGATCAATTTTTCCATCAGTAAGACTTATAAAGATGAAGTATGGTGTGATGTCATTCCAATGGATGCATGTCATATGTTATTGGGGAGGTCTTGGCAATATGACAAAAAATTCATGCATGATGGAGGAAAGACTACCTACACCTTTTGGAAGGATAGATCGAAAGTCATATTATTGCCCCTTAAGGATGAGGGGAAAACTAAGAATATGTTGTCAAAAAGAGAGTTTATTAAGGAAACAAAGGCAACAAGATTTTGATATGCATTAAAAGTGAAAAAAGGAGTTGTGGAGAATGTATCAATTCCTACTGAAGTGGCCAAGTCACTAGAAGAAAATGTTGATGATCTAGAAGGATCTAAGGAATGCTCACAGAGGTCTAGGAGGATTTGGAACACTCATAGAGGTCCCAAGGGGTCCATAAATGCTCAAAATTAAACCATCTCAAAGATTCTCTAAAATGACATCATTGCTTGGAGCTTGTTGTCATATTTCCAATAGTGCAAACGGTTCGGAAAACAGAGCCCGTACGCAAATGTTATTGGCAGTCAAAGTACAAGTCAACCAAGGTCAAAGTCAAAAGTCAAAAGTCAAAGGGGTAAAAAGGACACATGTCATGTCTGTACAATGACATGTGGCATGAATATACAAGTGACATGGCCACATCCCAAGGTGCTACATGGATTGATCGTACAACTTATTGGGCAACACAGGTGGTTCAATCATAGATTGACAAGTGACATCCAAGTGGTCCAATGGTTTGTTGGCACGTGGCAAGGTTAGCCAATGAGAGGCTACCACGTGGAAACCCCTCATTGGCCAGTAACGATTTATGTTATGTAAAATTTTATGGAGTCTGGGGGAATCAAACCTATGAACTTCGTGACCACTCAAAGTCTTCACATAATCCTCCACACCAATGCACCACTCAATGTTCCTTGTTATCCATATGGCAAACAATGTATATATTTTAATATAAGGTTTTATATGGGTGGCCAAAGGGCCGAGGGCCTAAGCCCTTGTCCCTTGGCCTATGAACATGCCATGAAACCACTATATAGCACAGAGGAGGGCTTAACACATATATCTCGATGGAGTTTATATAACCATATGTTATGGTTATAACATATAATATTTGTTCCCAAAAATCACGTGGTTGGTAAGTTATATATAACATATAGTTATATGTTATAATTAAAACATAACTAATGGGATATGCCTTGAAAGGAATAGAACCCAGAACCTTCGTTAATTTACCAGATGGTTCTAACCAATATGCCATGACCCATATATAGTGGAGATTCCTGCTAAAATTAGTAACAAGTTACCCACTAAATCAGACAGGAGGTTGGTCGACTTGGCCTATATATTGGGCATAGGTCCCAATGTTTGCACACATCCCTATGCATATATTTTGAGGTGCATGGATCCCGAGATAGGGAATGAATCCCAACATCGTACAGACTATACATAAGTACATGCAAGTACAAACCAAGTTTGGTGTTGCACCGTAAAGCATGCCAAATGGTACCTTCACGAAATTTCAAGTGTTTTATATAAATTCTGCACGATTTTTCGCCAGAATCATGAACATGAGGTCAGTTTGGTGATTTGAGGTCATTGAGAGTGAAATTGAGCTAGTTTGGAAATTGGTCGATTTTATAGTCAAAAGTTTCAGAATTTCACAAGGATTTCAATAGTGAAATTATGTTCTTGTTTTGAGTAATGTAATTTAAGAGCATCCATTAAATTGGCATATGCGAGTCATTTTACATGTGTTTTTGATACTTGAGATGGAGAAGGCAATTTTCATTAGAATGAATGGAACTTAAAGATGAAGCAAAAGTATGTAATTTGAGTTCTTTTATTTTCCGTTGTGTCATCTCATTATAATTAAGCAAGCTAATCTTCAATTTATGAGTTTTTGGGTAAAAATCACATCATCATAATTTTGCAAACCACCATAATACGATCAATAAATTATTCTGGATCGAGTTAGATATTGCATGTATATATGTAAAACAATAAGTGGTGTCTAAGGATTTTCGGATCAGTTGATGTTATCCCGAATGAACTACCTAATGGTCTTCCACCAAAGAGGGATATTCAACATCACATTGATCTAATCCCATGATCATCTTTACCTAATTAGGAAGCCATTGGGAAGAGTCCTACACAACATGCAGAGCTCAATTGGAAAGTGAAATAACATATAAAGAAAGGTTTGGTAAGAGAAAGCATGAGTCCCTGTGTTGTACCAACATTGTTGACTCCCAAAAAGGATAATACATGGAGGATGTGCAAAAATAACAGAGCAATCAATAAAATTACCATCAAATATTGGTTTCATATACTGCACTTGGATGACATGATAGATGTGCTAGCCAGAGATAAATATTTTAGTAAGATTGATTTGCGAAGTTGATACCACCAGATCCAGATTCGTGAAGGAGGTGAATGGAAAATTTCCTTCAAGACCATGGATGGACTATATGAATGGATGGTGATGCCATTCGGGTTGTCCAATACACCTAGTACATTCATGTGGTTGATGAATACTATGCTTTGAGCTTATATTGGTAAGTATGTTGTCATTTATTTTGATGAAATCCTAGTTTTCAGTAACAACAAAGAAGATCACTTGCAACATTTAAAAATTATATTGGATGCATTGAGAAAACATCAAGTTTATGCAAACCTGAAGAAATGTGGGTTCCTGCAAGAAAGTTTGGTATTTCTAGGTTTTTTCATCTCGACAAAAGGATTCTGTATGGATTCAGAGAAGGACATGGCAATTTTGGAGTGGCCTAGTCCTAAGAGCATAATAGAGGTAAGAAGTTTTCATGCACTGGCTACCTTTTACTGAAAATTTATTCAAAATTTTTGTAGTATTGTAGAACCCATAACAAATTGCACCTAAGGCAAGGAATTCATGTGGACCAATGAAACTGAGGAAATTTTTAAGTTTCTAAAGAAGAAGGTAGTTGGGGCACCCATATTAGCCTTGTCGTATTTTGATAAAGTGTTTGAGGTAGTCTGTGATGTTTCACATGTAGGCATTGGAGTTGTACTTAGCCAAGTAGGTAGACCAATTGCATTCTTTAGTGAAAAGTTGAATGAGGTAAGAAAGGACAACTCCACATATGATGTATAATTTTATGCAATTGTGCAAGCATTGCGACATTGGAGGCATTATTTAGTGCCGAAAGAGTTTGAGTTATTTACCAATCACATTACATTAAAATATGTAAACACCCAAAATAAATTGAATAATAAACATGCACAATGGGTCTCTTTCCTACAAGGCTACACCTTTGTTATAAAGCACAAATTAGGATGACATAATCAAGTTGTAGATGCATTGATTCGGCACAATGATATTTTGAAAACCATGGAAAATCAAGTAATTGTGTTTGTTGCATTAAAGGATCTTTGTGCGTCTGATAATCATTTTCGGGAGATTGTGGAACAATTGAAGAATCCAGTCACTGGGAACATGGATCTTAATCAGGGTGAATATTTTATGCAAGATGGATACTTGTTTAAAGGAAAACAAATATGTATTCCAATTGGTTCTATTATCCCTAACTCCTAGGGATAACTAAGGATATGATGTCTCTAGGCCCTCGGGTTGCAGACATTGAGTATCGAGAGACAACCTGACCAACAATCTCCACTTGCACACAAAGAGACCCACCTCGCCACCACAGCTCCAGGTTCATCACAACAGTATCCACCACATCAGCTGGCTTCCAGAAGAAATTGGGTCTTTCTCCATGAGGTACAAGCCAGGTATTATGGTGAGTGTTGTTTCAATAGTTGAGGCATTTGAGTTTGTTGAATTTATTATTGCTTTTGATTATGTAACATTTGCTTGGACATTATACTCTTTGCCATGTTTCACTTTGGTGGTTGACATTGCACCCTAGTAAGTGGGTCACCCTTAGGGATAGTTTTTATACTGTGAGGACCTCTTGACGAGTCATCGTGCCATTCACAACCATACTTGTCACTTTCCACACTTCATCCCCTCATCTCCTTACCTTTTAGCATTTTCGGGTGTATTGACCTAAGAAGGGGTTGTCCCTCATTTCATGGGAAGAAGTGGCTGAAGGGCCAGAGGGGAGATGGTTGGAAAAAGATAAGAGCCTAATTATGAACCTTCCATATGCTTTCCCAAATAGGTCTCGAGAACAATGAAATGCTTCTCCTAAAAAATCAAATACCTGCAAAAACAAACACATAACATAAATGTCCCATTTGATTGAGGGATTTACACAAAGTGCGTTACAAGATAGACTATACCCCCATGGAACTATGTTTAATTATCCCTTCAAGTGACACTTTGGTACTGTCCCCTAAGCTAATCGATTCACCCTAGGGAGTACCAAGTGTTTGGACCTTAATTGATTAAAGCAATAAATGGGCTTGGAAAAATGATGCATTGAAAACGAAGGTGCAACACACCCTCTACAAAGGAACTCATAAATGAGACACTAAAACCCCTAGTATGTCATGCCAAAAATTATTCCCCCCATCCATGATACCTCATCCACATGACTTAGAAAGAGGTTCCCTCAAGAAACACCCCTAAAATTGAGGTATGATTCACCCAATAGGTCGTTTTGTCAACCCTCCCATATCTAAACTTGGTAAATTACATAGGGTCTTTGAGAACTTGTCTATTTTGATGAGGTGGTTTATATATGAATGATTATATGGCTCTTTTATTTATTTGATTTACTCATCATGATGCATTTGACTTGATATCCTTGGAGGGCATATTCATTTGTCTTTGCATGACCTACTTAGTGGACAGTTTGGGAAGAATAAGCCTGGCTTGGGCTTCCTTGGGGCTTGAATCCCACAGGTTGGATGCCAAGGGCCCACACTCTGGATGATGATGATGATATGTCTTTGGAGGCCTAGAGGACACCTTGGAGGATATTTTCCAGCCCCTACATACCAAACGAATTGCTTGAAAGGGGAAAAACGTCACTTTTTGAGGGCTTGACATCACCCTAAGGTTAGGTTGCGGTGGTGATGTATGTTTTGATGGAAATTTGGAGCTTTTTGGACAAAGAGGCCCATGGATCATGGAAGAAAATATTTGGTTGAAGACAATTGGCCTTTGGAGGCCTAACACTCCCTTCTCCAACTCAAAGACTTGACTAAAAGTGCCAAACCTTGCCCAAAAAAAGGGGTGATGTCATGTTTCTAGGGTTTTTCTTATGTTCAAAATATGAATTAAATAATATCACTTTTGTTAAGGGGAAAAGTAAGGGTTGTTGTCCCCTTATCTTGTGTTTTACCCTAAGTTTTGTGGAAAAACATGTTTTATAAAATTTGTTATAAATATAGATCAACTCTATTTCATTTTAATGATAACTCTCCCATTGTGAGAAGACTCCTACCTGGAATTTGTGCCCTCTTTGGGAAATCTCTCTCTCTCTCTTATGCTCTTATTATGGTTTATCTTTTCTATTAGTGGATGATGTGATGCACTATCTCTAGTTGATCTATTCTCTTGCATTTGTGGTGGATTAATCTTGGTAAAAAGGAGGCTTATCTTGTTGATGCTTGGACTAGGTAAGGAGTCTATCTTATTGTTTCTTCATTGCTTGGTTACAAGTTTGATTTGCTAGACTTATTGGAGAGTATAAGGGAATACAAATCCACCATGTCCATCATTTTTGTCTTGGAATAATTTGTTGCATAAGGTTTTACTAGGAGGAGTAAAAGGGATTACACCCTCATAGTTCGTCGTAGTTAGCCTTGTTGGGGAGTAAAAGGGATTACACCCCCAAGGGTATAGTATTGATAATTCATTCTTTACTTGAATCCATAACCCAATATCTAAAGGCACTAATCTATTTGCACTGGAGAAATAAAATCTTGCATTGGTAAACGTGAAAACTAGGGATTTTGAGATTGTCTAAATTGGAAGTTGCTCTAGTTGCTTGAGGCCTCCTAAAGCCCTCAAGGCATGTTGTTTCTATAAGAACTTCTTGTTGTTGTTATAATAATAAATATATAGCCAATAGGGCTACAACAAACCCTACACATTTTCTTAAATAACTCACAACTCAACCATCATAAGTTGTCAATATTTTGACTCTATAATCTACTAATCCTAACACACTTTTTGGGTGGATTACTTGCAATTTTTGGTGGATGATTTTTATGCTGTAACAACTTGTTTTCTACTTCCATAAGGCTAATTGATCCGATTATTTTCGGCACGAAATGA
Organism: Picea abies; assembly: GCA_900067695.1. Classification (NCBI taxonomy): domain Eukaryota; kingdom Viridiplantae; phylum Streptophyta; class Pinopsida; order Pinales; family Pinaceae; genus Picea; species Picea abies. The sequence continues at coordinate 361 of CBVK0101412261.1, read as the reverse complement.
GAGCGAAGATATAATAAAGAAATGTATAGAGATATCTCGTATATCCAATAATATAAGATAAATGTATCAGAGATGCAACCATAAACACAAAGATACAGTAATACACAATTTTCTATTAATGAGTGAAAATGTACAAAGACTGTAAAAATACAGAGTGAAAGACTCCCTAGAATGGTGGAAGCTTATCTATGAGAAGAGATGTGTTCGTTGCTCACCTTCGCAAAAAGATGATTACAATGAGGCTCTGAAGGCATTTTTACAATAAACCAGAATGTCAAAAACCCTAGACATCCAAAAACCAAACCCTAGGAGATGAAGCACCAAAAGTCACGTGGGCCCCGTTTGGGTAAGTTAGTACATC
>CBVK0101412258.1:0-15642 GCA_900067695.1 Picea abies | reverse complement strand
AATTATCTCTTTTTCAAGGCATTGAGTACTTTTTCTGCGGTTTTTCTATGCTATATTAATATTTGGTTCTTAACAACCTAGCTCCTTGGTTCTTCCAGTCTGGATGATGGATCTTTATACCTCTTCCATTTCTTTCTCTAATAGGAATTCCACCTGAAAAATATTTATGAATACCTCTTTATTCCATTATTTGAATTTGTCCTTAAGGTGCTTTAATTTTTGTTGGACCTGATACATTTTTGTTCCATGCAAGTGTGTTCTCTCATGCCACCGATATTTGACATTTTCCATTAAATCTAGATGTTCCATCTAGAACTTTTTGAATCTGAAGGGTCTAGGTCTAGGTTTGAGGTCACTTTCCCAAGAGATCGAGATTGGCAAATGACCAGACATTGTGAAAGGAAAAATATCTTGTGTGATGGCCTATCTTAATTGAAACATTTCTTCGGAAACAAGGAATCTATCTAACATAAAATCAATTTGATATGCCCCTCCTCTTTGATTGTTCCAAGTGTACATGTTGTTACTCATGGGTATGTTAATGAAGTGAAGCCTTTCTATGTTCTCCTTAAATGCTTTATTTTCAAGATCCAATCTTATAATCCCTCCTTTCTTCTTCTGAGGGGATGTGATCATGTTAAAATTCCCTCCTATAATCCATGAGAAACATTAGAAGCATACTCTTAAAAGTGCAATGGAATCTAGGAAAGTTCTCTTGGACATTGGCAAGAGAATCCATAAGAATTTGTTAAGTATCCTTTCTCCAAGGTTTCGAGGACCTTATACCTGGCTTAAAGGATCCTAAGGGGGGATGATTGGATGTTTACACTCAATATATTTGGATTCCATAATAGCACCAAACCACCTACTATCCTTTATTCTTCCACTACTACTACTTCGTTGTTCCTCCAAATATTATGGGAAATGTGATTCATAGTTTCTTGGTCACACTTTGTTTCTTGTAACATTAATATACTTGGTTTCTCTTGTTTCAACTAGGTGTTAAGGCCTCTGATATTCCATGATATCAATTTCATCGTAAACTTTTGGTTGGATGAGGAAATACTTCTATGGGAGGCCGATATCTTGTGATGAATTGACCAACACAACCCTTGCTTCCTCAATTTCATGTTTGATTGACTTGTGCCCCCCTTTTATTCTCCTTGATTCCTTGTTTCTTCTATAGATTTAGTGGGTTGGTTTGTATCCCCACCCCCCCTGAGGATGTCATGAGCTAGGTCGGATTGTTCCCTTTTCCTTTTCCTTTTATCTTCTCTTTATGGAGTTGTCTTATTTAGTCCTCCTACAGATTGTTAAGCTCTTGCTAACCATGCAGGTCAACTAGACCCTAGATATCAATATCCTAGTCATCTTGTTCCATGAATTGGTTTCGTTCTTCCTCCTCTATTTCATGTCGTAGATCTACTTATGTATCTATTTTTTGCATCTCCATCTATGCATCCTCGATCTCATATTTTTTGGATGGTTGTTTTGTAAGATACCAGAAGGAAATATGGATAGCAGAAAGATAATTATTATCACAATAGTTAGCAGAAAGAGATAAACAGTGAGCACAATGACACAATTGATCCAAAAGATGGTACCTTTATTATATTGAAAGCAAATTAGTTCACTTTCCTCTTAGAGGAGGAAAACTCCAACAGAGCAAAGCTTGAGTACAAATGATTTCACAAGACAACCTTTTCCATGCTTTATACCCCTATTTATATTATTTTTATCTTCTAGAGAACATTCTATAGGAATAGATTTCTAGAGGCAAAACCTTCTAGTAAGTATTCTTATATTAGACATGGTCACATTATTACATAGGCCTTATTTACTAATGATAGCCTTTATTACATATCAAAACATATTGTTCTATCTACTTGAGGGGTTAGGGAGGTTAGGTTCCTAACATGCCCTCCCCCTTAAATAAAACCTTGTCCTCGAGGCTTGATATGTGGCAATTGCTAGAGAATGGCGGTCATATCCCATGTGGCATCCTCAAGTTGTCTATCCTTCCACTATACTAAAACTTCTTGAATTGTGTGCTAACAGAGACAATGCTTACATTGGGCCAAGACTGCTTGTGGCTACAACCAAATTGATCCTTCTTTATCCAATTATGGGAGACTAATTTGAAGTTGGAACTTGGCTCCAATCACTTTATTTAATCAAGACACATGAAAAATTGGATGGAGCTTAGAGTGACTGGGAAGGGCTAGCGTGTAAGCCAGAGGCCCTATGCGCTTGAGGATTGTATAAGGGTCATAAAAATTTGGAACAAGTTTCTGGCAATGGTCTATTTTGAGGGAATTTTTCTCATAAGGTTGTAAATGAAGAAACACATGATTCCCTTCAAAAAAATATATTTTGAAACAACATTAATAGAATTGTCGCTTCATGCGATTCTAAGTTAGGACAAAATTCTCTTTGAGGGTATATAGAATGTCTGCTTGGAATGTAAGGGTTATGTCGACCTCTTGGACCTTGGAGACACCAGGGAGATAAGATAATATTGAGGGTGGATTTTGACCATAGACCACCTCAAATGGAGTCATGTGAGTATCACCATGGTAAGAAGTATTTTACCACCATTCATCTAGTGGTAACCACTGAGCTCATTGAGATTGTCATTCAGGTGCGAAGCACTGCAAACATTCTTCCAAGAACTTGTTGAAAACTTTGGTTTGAACATCCTTTGGGGGATGATAGATCATGTTGAGATGAAATTGGGTGCCTTGGAGCTTGAAATTTTTTTTTCAGAAGTTTATTGTGAAATTTGGATCACAATCGGAGACTATAGAGTGGGGAATTACATGGAGTTTGAAGATATTGTTTATAAAAACTTGAGCCACTATGGAGGCTTTGAATGGGTGTTGGAGGGCACATAAATGAGAATATAATGAAAGGTGATCAACCACAACCACGATGATTGATTTATTTCCAAATTTGGGTAATCCAACAATGAATTCCATAGAGATATATGTCCATATAGTCAGCGGAATAGGGAGCGGTTGTAGTGTTCCTGGATTTTTGATTGTTCCTCCATTGTTTTGTTGGTAAGTATCACATTCAGTGACGAAAGTGAGGATGCCCTAATTCATGCCTTGCTAGAAAAATGAACGTTTGATCCTTTCATATGTTTTGTTAAAGAAAGAATGCCATGTTGTTGGCGAAGCATGAAGTTCAAAGAGCACAGTGGATTCAAAGTGGGAATGTTTGCTCAAATACATGTGGCCTTTATAGTGAAGCTCCTCATTTTTCCAAGAGTATCCTAGAGATGCATGAGGGTCTTGTTGCAATTTTTGGATCAAACTAGAAATTTTGGGATCGTGGAACCGTTCCTAGAAAATGGCCTTTAACCAATCGGTTGCAATGAAGGAGAATGAAAATAGTAACCCTTCGTCTTCATATTTCTCGGAAATAGGATCAACAACTGCATTCTCTTTTCCATTCTTTTAAATGATCTCATAATCATTATCAAACATTTTGGCTAACCACTTTTCTTGCTCAAGGGATGAAAATCTTTGTTCCAAAAAATATTTAAGGCTACGATGATCAGTTTTAATTTTGAAGAATTTCCCAAGTAAGTAAGGATGCCAGAGATCCACCACATGCAAAATAGCCAACATTTATTTTTCATAAGGAATTTCCCAAGTGTCTCTCAAAAAGTTGTTTGCTAGTGAAGGCCAAAGGTATTCCATCTTGCATGAGAACTGATCCAATTCCTTTTCTAGAAGCATCACATTCCAAAACAAAAAGTCTTTAGGGAGTTGGGCAATGCCAAAATGGGATTCGTACACATGGCCTCTTTCAAATCTTGGAAGGATTGATCAGAAACCATATTCCAATTGAAAGAATTCTTTTTAAGGAGAGTAGTGAATAGGGCAACGATTTTGCGATAATTCTAAACAAACTTTCTATAATAGCGAGTTAAATCGAGGAAACCTTGTAAACTTTTTAGATTTTTAGGGTGAGACCAATCTTTCATACCTTCTATTTTCTTAGGATCCACATGGACACCATCCTTACCAACAATATGGCCTAGGTACTCTACTTTAAAAACTCCAAAGACACATTTAGACTGTTTGAGAAAGATTTGATGTTGAGATAGTAAATGTAAGACTTGATCCACATGGGAAAGATGGGCTTTCCAAGTTCTACTATAAATGAGGATATCATCAAAGAAGACTAGTGCAAACTAATGAAGGAAAGGGTGAAAGACGTTATTCATAAGGCTTTGGAAAGTGGAGGGTGCATTACGTAGGATGAAGGGCATGACCAAGAACTCATAATGGCCTTCATGAGTATGAAATCCAATTTTGGGAATATCGGCCTCCTTCATACATATATGGTGGTAGCCTAAATGCGGATCAATTTTGGTAAAGAATTGAGCACCACTTAGTTCATCCAAAAGGTCATCAATGACGGGAATGGGAAATTTATCTTTGATGGAAAATTTGTTGAGCACTCAAAAATCAAGGCACATGCACCATGTACCTTCTTTCTTGAGTACCATGAGGTGAAGGGATGAGGTGAGGGAGGGGGTCTCTCGCATACGCATTCATAAAATAAACTAACTGTGAATGTCGATCCATTTTGTGTGTCACGGAAGTGTAGGTCCATTCTATGGGATGCGGATGTTAAGAACCAGATATCAAAATAGCATAAAAAAATCTCAGAATAAGTACTCAACGCCTTGAAAAAGAGATAACTTCAGATAATAAGCCTCTTCAAGGGGGAAACCTCCTTATAAACCACATAAATTTCCAAATACAAGATGATTCCAAATGAAAAGGTCTCCTCGATATATATAGGAGACTAGAAGGTACAATTACAACTAATGGACCCAAGCCGACATAAATAAAATAACATTACTAATGTAATATGCCCCAATTAAGGGGTAATGTGCCACTATTTAGGGCTTAACATCGGAATTGTGGGTTGAAAATTTGTTGACTTGCGGGCTTGTTGTTGGATTACTGAGAGGGGGGGTGAATCAGTAATAGAGCAATCTAATCCTTTTTAACCATATAATGCAAGTGTTATATCAAAGTAGCATTATCATCCGATATTTGCATAGTAAATAAACAATGAACAAATGAACAATCATACACATACATAGTACACCAATTTCTTGAAGAATTACATTCATTGGAAGCACCAACTTCCTTTGTTTTCTAGCTGCAACTGGAAGGAGGCTCCAACCTCCTTGTTTCTCAGAATACAACCTGAGGGAAGCTCCAACTCCCCAATTCTCTGGCTATAGCCAGAAGGACGATACAACCCCCTATGTTCTCTGGCTACAACCACCTGTCCTTGGCCCATCCAACTGCCCTGAAATATAAGTAGAATGATGGAACCATTGTCACACTATCACTGTGATATATATTGTTGTAAACTTGTACCAATAAACCTGCACCAAACAACCTGTACCAATAACCTAAACCATGTATCAACCATGCATCAACCTGTACCTCAACCTATAATCAACATGTACCATAAACAAGTGCATCAACCATGCACCAACTTGTACCTCAACCTGCAAACCTTCCTTAACAAGAGACTAGCATTTTCATCAAACTTTACTTTATTCTCACATCACTAGTTTTGGATTAGTCAACAACCCTAAATTGAAATAATCATAACTATGTACTTGTAATGAATAAAGATCTTGTTTAATTCTATCTTATTCTAGAGAGCGAACTTGTAGAGCGTGCCCCGCACAAAATGTTTGTTGTATGGATCTGAAAATTTTATACAAAATACTATAGAATGTACTCTAACAAACATATTTGATCTTACTGAATTTGGATCTGTTATGAATAAGTTATGGCATTTTTACCCGAAATATTTGTTTTAGACTAGTTTCAGGACTAGCCACAAACCCTATTTTCCACGGAGTGTCACTCCAAAAATACAACGACCCACAAGCTGAAATTTGTACCACAAGTACTTGGATATGTTTTCTCAATGGCCTCCCAATTTCACGGTCTGAATCCTTCTAGAAAACAATTTATTACAAAAATGGTGAGATGACATATAAATAACATACCTTAGAAAGCATAATCAAAAGAATTTATCCTCCCTTGAATTTCAGCCTTATTTTCTTCACTTTCCCTCTTAAATTCAGCTTAGATATCCTTTGGTTACCTCAGTCACCTGTAGATATTCAATATGCTCAAGTGTAATTAAAATGAGAGAGCCTTGCCTCTTATTTATACTCTCCAAGTAGCTTCCTTAGAAGCATCTTCTAGGCCACTTTGTCCACATAGTCACCTATGTCCAACTTTGCCCAAATTTCCACTTGTCTATGTATCCAATAGCCACTTGACCACTTAACCCATTTTCCTCATTTTAGGGTTAACCTTCCGATAACCACTTTCCATAATTAGAAATTTTTCCATTTACTTTATTATTTAAATAATCCTCCTTGACATTGTCACTTCACTTTATTATTTAAATAATCCTCTTTGATTTTGTCACTTCACTTTATTATTTAAATAATCCTCTTTGACTTTGTCACTTCACTTTATTATTCAAATAATCCTCATTGACTTTGTCACTTCACTTCATTATTTAAATAATTTCTTCTTTGCAAGCACTTTGACTTCTTTGACCTTTTGGGGTTTCAAGCCAATCATATGAGGGTCCTTCAACTTCGTAAGGTCATAAATCTCAAACCATGAGGAGTTATGTGACGTTCCACATACCACCGAAAATGGCATGACATTTACTATCCATCTAGAATAATCTTACCTGCAAATATATCAAAACTCATACCATTATACATCAAACAAACGTGGGTTCATTACCCAAACCTTTGTGCTACCAGAATTCACTACCGGACTTTCTTCAAGGGTTGACATCAATGACAACCAACCCAATTAATCAACACTTGCAAGGGTAAACGAAGCTCTTCCTACAACCCGCATTTGCAAAAAAATGATTAAGTGTGCGATTTTGAAAATACTACTAGGTACCAAGGCACTAGAACATTGATCAAGGAAATTTGATCAACAAGACAATGGTGACAAAAGGTTGTAATTTTAACCTTGAAGAAAAAGGTGATTTTGGTAGAACCAGTTTTTTATTCAAGGGTTGATTTTGTTGTTTTTGACACAAAAATATAGGTTTTTAAGGATAGAGTTCTCGTTTTGAGGTCACAATTCTCATCAAGTTGATAATTGTGTTCTAGTTCCTATATGTACATGGTGCATGATAAGACAATCAGTATCTCTAGGAGTAGATGTTTAGGGAAGTTGTGCATTATATATGTCAGGGTCTTGGGAACCATGGGTGCATGCAAACACATTAGCTTACACATTTCTTCTACAACATGCACCTTATGACCATTACGACAACAATATGATCCTTCCCACATAATATAGTGTTACTAATTATTATTCATATAATGCCAGTCACTTGGCAATTTGTAGCTTGTAAACTAACAAGGCATGATTACATATAGATGGACAAAAATAGGAGCCACACTCTTATTACATAAAAATGGAAAGCATGATTACACAGATATCATTGTAGTTATTTCACATGTATGGAAGGGAAACATACTACACTATAATGGCCCAAAGAATATCCTCACACTCCAATTACAGGGATCATTGAAGCACATACCCATTTCTTCAATTTTTTATTTTATTTCTTTTAGGTACTAACTCATATTCAAGAGTCCTAAAGACAAAATAACATTTGATCTTGTGCTTTATTCCATTTAGAGCATTTGGGATTTTATATTTTGGCATACTTTGAACTTCAAGGATTCCAAGTTCTTTAAGTTTGTCGATACCCATAACAAAGGCTATGAAATTATTTGAATTCATGTGTCATTGCAAAACCAGACACTACTTAGGTTTATAAAATCGGTAGTGTTATTGCATGTTTTCTCTTGCTAGGGGTTTTATGAATCCCATGTAAAACTCTAATGTTTTATTCGGCTATGATGCATTCTTGCAAAATCTTGTTAATTTGCTCGTTTTGGGGCAACTTGTTGGATTCTGGGTTTTCTTTTATTACATAGTTTCATAACCCCTCATTCAATACCTTGTAGCCCAATAAATTGATTCGTTGGCCCTTAAGTTGGAGGCACTGTTTTTGTTTGCCTCTATTTTTCTTCTTTTATACATACCTTCAAATTCAATTATAAGTTCTCACATTTGGTTTCACTTAGCTTTTTAAGTATGTAGAAACATCCATTCCACCTTAGTACTTTCCTTCCTTGAAATTCATAGGTATTATTATCAGTCCCTCTTGTAGATAGTGAACTATTACACTCCTCCATATTGTTCAAATTGTTCGCATGCATTTGATCTTTGACATTGACATATGGTTTCTTGTAGTGTGGACATATATTTTTTATATTATTGGATTTTAGATTGGAAAATACTTATAATTAACTACTTAATATCTATTGCTTGCCGAATGAGAGTTGCCTTACCATGGTTCTTTACATGATATTGAGTATTTGAATGCTTGACTTGTAGTTTCTTCAATTCTACTCTATGCATCTAGGCTATATATATCATTGTCTACATAAAATATGTGAGTTATTTAATTTTCCTATAATCTTATTGTGTCTACTTGTACGCATTGATCTGTATATGTTTTAGTCATAAAATTAGTTTTCTTATGTCTAAGTAGGACATGCAAAAGAAGATTGTTCAAGTCGAATTGCACATTGTTTTCTTCACTCGTATTTTTCTCCAAATCAATAACAAATTTGTTTATTTATAATGTCTAAGTGTGACTTGCATAAGAAGGTTGTTATCCACTCGTATTTAACAAAGTATGTTATGGATGATGGGAAACTCTCTAGTATGTTAATCACTGAACAAAGCCCATCTCCTTTGTGGTGAAAATTTTGGTTCAAGCTTCAGTGGGAACTTATACCAAAGATTTGTACTCAAAATTTATACCAAGGATTTGCATAAAGGTTTTGGCTAATATGGATTTTGACTCATTTTAAGACAAACTTAGAATCTCTTTTTTTTTTTAATAATAAGCAAGGTAAAATAATAAATTTCCTCAAAGAAAATTCACTTATTAGAAAACTGGAATTGATTTTCTCCACTTATTAATGATAAACTATAGTAACTCTAGATTTCTAGTACCCAAAAAAAAAAGTTGGAGAGGTGTTCATAGACTATCTTGCCTAACCAATTATGTCTAAAGATTTAACCTCAATTTTTTGCAGTATGGTAATAAAATGTCCTAGATCTAAATGAGTTACATCACCCTTAACTCGAGGGCTTATGTATTGACCTGCACGGTTGCTCAGAGGTAAACTCTTAATCTGGCTATTCAGTTTTTATTTTTGTTAAACTGAAATAGGGAAATATAATTTTATTTAAAAGTTGCAGCTAAATATTAGAGTACATAGCTTTGCTTACATTGTTCTAGGCTCATAGCCAGACTACTTTTAGATTATACAAAACATACATTGTAACATACTACAAAATGACACTTCACTTCTTGTAAACATCACCATTATACAAAAAATCCTAAAAAGCTATTGGTTATGAGAGTCAAGTTATTAAAGAAAGACATGCAAGATATTAGCTTCATAATGACCATCATCCGAGAGACGTGAGCATTATTTATCAATGTTCATTGACTCCTTTTACTAGTGTGTTATTTCTTCCTCTTTCAAATCAGCATGTAAAGAGAGTATTCGATCTTTACTAGTGGAGGCAAATGAAAGAGAATATTTGAGAAGATTTAGTACCAGGTTTTGTAGCATGTTATATTTGGTTTCTAGGGTATCGATCCTCTTCGTCCGATATGTTAGAATATCCATGAAAGTGGCATGCTAAGACACATGTTGATGCTCATTTTCGTGCATTTTTGTTGTAATTGAAAGCAGTGATTTCTTATTTGAGTGAATGAACTTCTCATGCCTCCTTAGGATCCATGTGATCTCTATAATATCCCTATTATCCATTTTTTCTAGACAATCACCTACACTTGCACAACATGATTGTCTCCTCGAAACAAAGAGGATGATTATGTTGTGAACCAAGCGCCTTGAAAATGATAAAAAAATCAATGAATACATTCCACTTCAAGGGGTAAACCTCCTTTTACAATATATCCAATTCACAAGACAATATATGATGATCTTAATACAAGGTATCATTGGTATATATATAGGAGACAAAGGGTGCAATTATAATGAAAGGGTACAATGAAAGGTTCTAGCCGAGCTACTAATATAACAAATAAACTAATAATTAATGTTTATTAGGGCCTTAACGTACGGGACCAAGGGCCTTGACATATCCCCCCTCTTTAAAAAATATTTTCCCTCAAATCTTGTAATTGAGGGTGTTTCTTCCCTAACTGCTCATTTCCCCATGTAGTTTCTTCTATAGGCATATTCTTCCACTTGATTAGGTACTCCATAAAGGTTATATTCCAAAGAGATAGAGAATGTTGATCTATAACTTTTTTTTCTTCAAGAATCAACTTCCCTTCTTCATTTAATTCTGGAAGTTCTATTTTCACTAACATAATTTGTCCCAAAACCATTTTTAGGCGCAATACATGAAAAATCTTACGAATGTGAGAAGAAGGAAAATCTAATTCATACACCACTTGTCCAATCCCATGAATAATATTGTAGGGTCCATAAAATTTTGGAGCTAATTTCTGATTCTTTTTTTTCTTGAGTGTGGATTTCTTATAAGGTTGTAGTCTTAAAAATATCCAATCACCCTCCTCAAATTGTATTTCACTTCGATGTTGATCTTCTTGTTGTTTCATCATGTTTTGCACCATTTGAAGGTTTTCCTTAATAATTGTCAAAGTTTATATAGTCTTCTCCATATCTGACTCTATTGCCAATACTTTGTACTTAACTTACAACAAGTATGAGATACTAGGAGCCGGATATCCTTAAAGGGCCTCAAATGGGGACATTTTAGTAGAAGTGTTATAGGTATTATTATACTACCATTATGCCAAAGTAATCCACTTCATCCATTGAGATTACTTGTCTAGAGAAAAACAACATAGATAACCCTCTAAACATTTGTTAACTATTTTTTTTACCAATTGTTTGTGGATGATATGTTGAACTCATAGCTAGTGTTGTTCCACTCATCTTCCATAATTCTTTCCAAAAATTTCATGTGAATTGTGGATCTTTGTCACTTACTATTACTTAAGGAATACCATGAAGTCTATGAATTTCCTTCATGAACACTTCTTCCACTTGGCTTGTTGTATATGTACTTTGAATCCAACAAAAATCTGCATATTTTGTGAGTCTATTTACAACCACAAAAATAGTATCTTTTCCTTCATGTTTTGGTAACCCTATAATGAAGTCTAGTGATATATCTTCCCATCTTTGATTAGTATGTGTAATGATTGAAGTAACCCCATAGATTTTACTATATCTCCTTTATTTCTTTGGAAAACCTGACATTCTCTTACAAATTTTTGAATATATTTTTTCATTCCTTCCCAAAAAAAAAAAAAAATGATCCTTTGATATGTTTTAACGAACCCTGGATGTCCTACCATCGGAGAGTCATGGGACTCCATTAATATTTGTTGCTTCAACTTTGATTGAGGACATAAACATATTCTACCCTTGTACCATATTATATCTCCCTTTCACTCCCAATGTTCCATAGAGTTCATCCCTTCCTTTATACACTATATTTTTTTCTTAGTATTGTTGTCATTTTTCCATTCATGGCAAGCTTCTTCCAGCCACACGGGAATAGAAGATGTAATATAATATAATATTGAGGCTTCTTCTATTCTAGAAAGAGAATCTACTAATGCATTTTCCTTCCCCTTTTTGTAAATTATTTCAAGATCAAACCTTTGCATTTTTGCTACCCATTTTTGTTGTTCTTATTATGACAATCTTTGCTCTAAAAGGTATTTTAAGCTATCATGGTCTGTCTTGACTTTAAAGTGCCTCCCAATGAGATATTTTCATCATTTTTTTATTGCATGTAAAATTGTTTCCATTTCTTTTTCACATGTAGATTTCACCAATTATTTTCCCTTGAATTTTTTGCTTTCAAAAGCCTCCCTTCTTGTGTCAATATTGTTCCAATTCTTAGTACTAATGTATCACATTCTACTATGAATGTTTTACCAAAATTAGGTGTTGCCAATACTGGTGTAATAGACATGGCATCCTTTAATAAAGAGAATGTCAAAGTAGCCTTATCATTCCATATTCGTGATTTTTTCTTCAAGAGAGATGTGAGTGGGTGTGCAATGCATGCATAATTCTTAACAAATTTTTGATAATATCATGTAAGACCCAAAAATCCTCTAAGACTCTTTATGTTTTTAAGAGAAGGCCATTTTGTAATAGATTGGATTTGTTGATGGTCCACCTTAACCCCTTCCCTTGAAACAATATGACCCAAATATTCTACTTCTTGTTTCACAAAAGAACATTTGGATCTCTTACATACAATTGATTGTTCTCAAGAATTTGCAAGACTTGATCCACATGTTTAATGTGGTCTTCCAATGATTTGCTACAAATAAGTGTATCATCAAAGAAAACCAACACAAACTTTCTAATGATGGGGTCAAAAAAATTTGTTCATAAGGCTTTGAAAAGTCGAAGGAGCATTAGTCAACCTAAAAGGCATGACCAAGAACTCGTAGTGCCCATCATGAGTTCTAAAAGTTGTTTTGGAAACGTCATCTTTTCTTAATTTGATTTGGTGGTATCCTAATTTAAGAACTAGCTTTGTAAAATAAGCCACTTTATGGAGCTCATCTAATAGCTCATCAATATTTGGAATAGAGAATTTATCCTTTGTGGAGATATTTTTTAGATATTTATAATCAAGACACATCCTCCAAGAATCATATTTTCTTCACACTTGTCTGAATCAATGTTGTGCACAATTTTGGCTTCTATATCTTGATCTTTTAACTTGACAAGTTCTTCCTCATTTCTTTGTGTAGATTCCTTTGTGATCCAGGTGGATATTGGTGGCCACCCACCTCTTCCAACTGGCTCAAAACACTTTTCTGACAATTTTGGCAATTTACTATTTTTAGCAGTTTTGATTTTGAGGCGTTTTAAGGGTCTAAATGAAATTTTTTCAGGATCGAGCTCATCAAACATAGCCAAAGGCATGATTGACATGACTTTTGGCGCTTCATCTCCTAGGGTTAGGTTTTTGGATGTCTATGGTTTTTGGCATTCCCTTTTATTGAAAAAAAGGCCTTCAAAGCCTCATTGTAATCAGCTTCTTGCGAATGAGCGCAACCGTCACATCTCTTCTCAGAGATAAGCCGCCACCATTCTAGCAAGCTTGTTTCCGTTGCATTTTACAATTTCAGCTTATTTCCTTATTGAATACAAAACCAGTTTTACTGTATCTCTATTATTTTGTGTTAAGCACCTGTTAATAATCTGTATTCATTTCATTCTTCTCATAAAATCTGGATCAGTGGTATCAAAGGGGTCTGCTCCTTGTCATCTTAATGCATGTCCCCAATGAGGTCGGAGTACAAAGAGTTGGGTCTCGAGCTTGTTTCTCTTGAGGACAAAAGCTCTCACAAACCCAAGCGACCTCTCATGGCACGAGAAAAGAAATATGATAGGACAGGAGATCCTTTCAAACTATTGATTGAGGAATCCCTCACGCAACAAAAGAAATGAGATGATGGATAGTTTCGTGCAAATCCTTCGACGACTCCCAACAGGCGACACATCTTCTTCGAGCGGAGGCACCACCCCCTTCAAGGTACAAATAAACTTCGATATTCCTATGTTTGAAGGTCAGATAGACGCAGATGTTGTAGACAAGTGGTTGAATCTACTAGAAGGGTATTTTTCTGTCCATAACTTTTCGAATAGAGAAAAGATTACTTTTGCACTCCTCAAAGTCATTCCCCATGTCAAAGATTGGTGGGAAACTTTTTGTGAGAAAAAAGGAAACAGAGGAACCTTCATTAGTTATAGTCACGACCACCTAGTATTCCTTCAGGGATGTTATTAAGGAACAACACTACCCTGACGGAAGTTATGATGACTTGTATACCAAATGGACCACACTGCGGCAAGAAAGAAACCAAGCAGTGCCAGATTTCACGAATATATTTCATATCTTGCGTACCAAGCTGGGTATTAGATTCGGAGCGACATCTGGTGCTCAAGTATCACAGCGCTCTGCATAGATACATCCAGACCAAAATGGAATTTTTGGACATCTCATCCTTGGGCGCGGCCTACCAATATTCCATCAAAATTGAGCAAAAGCTCAAACAAAAGACGCTGCAATTTGGGCCTGGGAATCCCTCACAACAAAATCTAGGAAAGGGCAGCCCCAACCCACAGAACAAAGGACAAAGCAAAGATGGACAGTATCAGGACAACCAATCCAAGTCACAAGCAAACAAGGACATCAGAAAGACAAAGAAAGATATCGGGAAGTGGTGAGATTTCCATAAGAGCCCTTGGCACAACACTGTTGACTGCCGCTCAAAGCACTGATTGGTGGTCGAAGTGAAAGCCTCTGACTCAGATGCGGGTTCGGACTCTGAGCTAGAACTAGAAAGGGGAAGACAAATCATTGACGTGGAACCCAGTGCCACCGTTGCTACCACCAAGGTCCAGCCTGGTGAACCAGATGAGCTAGAAGAAGGAGAACGCCTCTTCCATTCATAGATGTGGGTAAAAGGCACCCCGTTGCACTTCATCGTGGATAGTGGTAGCCAGAAGAACCTCATCTCAGTAGAGGTCGTCAAGTGGTTGGCCCTGTCGACAACACCGCACCCAAAACCCTACACCATTGGATGGCTCCACCAAGGAAGCGATCTTCGCGTCAGCCAACAGTGTCGACTGTCATACGGCATCAAGCCCTTCAAAGACGAGGTATTGTGTGATGTTTCTCCTCTTGAAGTTTGTGATGTTCTTTTGGGCCAACCTTATTTATGAAAACATCATGCTATATATGAGTCTAGGCCTCATAGTGTTATTATTACTTTGAACAGGAAATTGTATAGGATACCCGAGGCAGTCCCACCTAGTGTTATTTCCTTGATCTCTGCTAAGCAATGCAGGAAGGTCATCTCTCAGACGAGGAAGTTTTTCTTCTTCGTGATTCACTCTCAGAATAAGCAAAAGATCACAGCCACATCCAGGGTCTCTGCGGCCGACCTCTCCACACAGCAGAAGCAAGTAGATAAGGTTGTGGAAGAATACTCAGATATCTTCTCCTCACCTACCGGGGTACCTATGCACTGCCAGGTCAAGTACCCCATCGATCTGACCCTCGATGCACAACTGCCTAATGGAACAGTCTATCGTCTCTCTCTGTTAAAGAATGAGGAGATCAAGCGATAGATCCAAGAACTTCTCCACAGGGGGCACATTTGTCCCATTTCATCACCTTGTGGGAGCCCAATCATGCTAGTACAGAAGAAAGATGGAAACTGGTGACTCTACATTGATTACCGGGCTCTGAATAAAATCACATTCATAAACCGATACTTCAGTAAGATTTATCTGAAGTCACGGGGGCCAAATACTTCAGTAAGATTTATCTGAAGTCTAGATACCACCAGGTCCTGATAGAACAGAAAGATGTATGGAAAACCGCCTTCAAGTCAAAGGAAGGCCTTTTTGAA
>CBVK0101412256.1:0-17800 GCA_900067695.1 Picea abies | reverse complement strand
AATGTTTGTATTTTCCATTGTATCTTTTCTGTTCTTTTTCTGAATATCTGTTTGTAGTAGATATTGTACAAGTTTAGAATTTACATAAAGCATGTGGACTTACTAAGATTATCAATTACCACCATAATTGAATCATTCTATTTTTGAGTTCTATGCAAACCTGTAATAAAGTCCGACGATATAGTCTCCCATTTCCATTCTGACACAGGTAAGAGCTACAACAGGTTGGTGGGATGTTGGTGTTTGGCTTTCACCTATTGACAATATTGGCACTTAGATAGTTATTATGTTGTTTCTCCCTTCATATTAGGCCAATAAAATAATTTCCTTAGTCTTGTTACCATTTTCTGGTATCCTGGACGACCAAAATATGGTTTCTTGTGTACTTCGTCTGAAACCATTAACTTTAATTCCGCTGAATCTGGTATGTATATTCTATTTTTAAATCATAGTAGACCATTTATGTCCAAACTCAGATATGTTTTGTCTAAATTTTCTGTATTATTCCATAAATATGCCATTGTTTTAGTGTAATTTTCATCGTTATTACCTATAGCCTTTATCCTATGCTCAAGATCTCTTTCTACCCTGCTAATGTTTATTTCAAATAGCCCATGAACTCTTCTGCTTAAGACATCAGCCACCTTGTTTTCCTTACCCTTGATGTGTCTTACCTCAAATTCAAATTCTCTCAAGAAGGCCAACCATATTGCTTGCCTTGAGTTAAGGTTTGGTTGACTAAACAAAAATTTCACACCGCTGTTATCAATCAATAACAGAAATTTTCTACCCATTATACAGTGCCGCCACATTTTTAAGGCATGTATTACAACTGCCAACTCTAAGTCATGCTTGGCGTAGTTTTGTTTGTCCTCCTTTATTTTTTGGGACTCATAACAAATAATGTGCCCTTCCTGAGTTAGGACACCACCCAGACCTTCTTTACTTGCATCCACACAAACTTTGAAGTCTTTGTCCGGATCTGCTACCTTTAAAATGGGTGCGGTTGTTAATAATTCCTTTAACTTATTAAAACTGTCCTGACATTTCTGTGACCAGTTAAACTTGGTTCCCTTCTTTTGTAGTGATAGGGTATGCAATCTTGGAAAATACCTCTATAAATTTGTAGTAATATCCGGTGATTCCCATGAATGACCGGATGTTCACTACGTCCTTAGGGATCAACCATTCCATGATCGCTCTTATTTTCTCGGGATTGACTCCAATACCTTCTATAGATATTACATGTCCTAGGTACTGCATTTTCTTCTGATAAAAGTCACACTTATCAAATTTAGCATATAGTTTTTGTTTTCTTAAAGTTTGTAGAACTATCCTTAGGTGTTCTTCATGTTCTTCTTTTGTTTTAGAATATACTAGGATATCATCAATAAATACCAAAACAAACTTGTCCAAGTAATGACTGGAAATGTTGTTCATTAAACACATAAATGTGGTTGGCGTGTTTGTGAGACCAAACGGTATAACAACAAATTTGTAATGTCCATAGCTAGTTCTAGATATTGTTTTACTTATGTCCTCATCTTTTATCCTAACCTAGTGATAACCAGATCTTAAATCCAATTTAGAAAAAATCTTTGCCCCACCTACTTGATCGAACAAATCATTTATCCTAGGTAAGGGGTACTTGTTCTTAACAATCATTTTGTTTAATTATCTGTAATTGATGCATAACCTTAGAGTTACATCCTTCTTTTTAACAAAAAGAACTGGTGCTCCCCATGGTGAGACACTTGGCTTAATGTAGTTCTTGTCCAACAATTCTTGTAATTGAATCTTTAATTCTGTTAATTTGGGTAAACTTATTCGGTAGGGCACCTTAGATATAGGGGTTGAACTAGGCAGTAGGTCGATAGAAAATTCTATCTCTCTCCTTGGGGGCAATTAAGGTATCTCATCAACAAACACATCTCTAAAATCATGCAAGATGAAAAAATCCTCTAAGCTAGGTTTATTTTCTTTTTCCAACAGATTTGTCACTTGGATAGCATAAATTTGATAGCCTTTTCTCATGCACTTCTTAAATTGCATTATTGAAATCTACCTAAATGAGCCTATGGAATTTAGGATAGGAGCCACTTGGGTGGCCTTTGTTGATTCCATTAAGGACGAGTTATACCATGTCTGAAACTATGATGACCAATATATGAGATGGATGACTCTTCATTAGGAAAGAGACCAATCGATGTCGAAGTACACTAACACATTTCATACCTTAAGCTCAAAGTTGGGTATCACAGGCTCCGAGAGACACCTAGTTTTGAAGTACCACAGTGGCATACATAGGTACATCCAAACAAATATGGATTTATTGGACATATCCTCCATGGGATCCGCTTATTCATATGCTATCAAAATGGAGAAAAACTTTAAGTAGAGGAATAAGCAGGAGTTTGGGTATGAAAATCCACAACAATAGAAGAATGGAAATGGTGGCCCTAACTCATAGAATAATAGATAAATCAAGGAAGTTCAACCTCAATAAAAGAATGGTAATATGAATATGAAGAAGAACACTGGAAAAAGGTGTGAGTTCCATAAAATCCCCTGGCACAACACTGATGAATGCCACTCAAAATAGTCATTGTTGGTTGATATTAAAGATAAAGGTTTAGACTCTGAATTAGAATCTAATTCTAAGAAGGATAAGGGAAAGAAGGTCATCGATGAAAAACCTAGTGTTACCATCACAACTACAATATCCAATGAGATGAGTTAGATGATATTGAGAAAGAGGAGTGCCTCTTCCATTCACAGATGTGGGTGAAGGTAACCCCATTGCATTTCATTCTTGATAGTGAGAGTGAAAATAACTTGATATAAACTAAGTTGATCAAGATATTGAAGCTTCCAATGATGCCACACCCCCAACCATACACCATTGACTGGTTGATCTAGGGATGAGACCTTTGCATCAACTAGCAGTGGCACTTATCCTACTACATCATTCTCTTCAAAGATGAGTTATTGTATGATGTTGCACCACTCGAAGTTTTTGATGTTATTTTAGGAAAACCTTATATGTGGAAACATAATTTTTTTATTAGTTTTGACCCTATAGTGTCATTAGTGTCATTATCACTTAGGGGGGCATCCCTACATGGTACCCAAGGTAGTTATGACTACTAGAGTTTCATTGATCTCAATAAAATAGTGTCGAAATTAATCTCATAGAATACAAAGTTTTTTCTCTTCATGGTTTAGTCATAAGGGGAATGAAATTTCAATGCAACCACCACAAATTAAACATATGGTCTCTCTACACAAAAGAAACATGTGGATAAGGTTGTAGAGGAATATAGATACCTCTTTGCTTCATTTGTAGGGGTTCGTTTTCACTGTCAGGTCAAACATCCCATTGATTTGACACCTTGTGCTCTATTTCCCAATGATCCAATACACAAACACTCCTTTTTGGAGAATAATTAAATAAAACATCAAATTCATGAGCTCATTCACAAGGGCCACATTCGACCAAGATCCTCACCTTTTAGGATCCCAATTGCGTGTGTAAAAAAGAAGGATGGAACATGGAAACTCCGTATTGATTATAGAGCCTTGAATAAAATCGTTGTCTAAAATTGATACCCGATCCCTCATATTGATGATCTTATTTATTAGGTCAGGGGTGCCAAGTTACTCAACAAGATTGATTTGAAGTTGGTTTATCACTAGGTTTTGATAGAATCAATTGATGTATGGAAGACAACCTTCAAATATAAAGAGGTTCTGTTTGAGTGGTTGGTCATGCCTTTTGTATTGACTAATTCTCCATCGAAATTCATGAAGATGGTGGATGATATATTGTATCCATTGAAAAAATATTTTTTGGTGGTCAATTTGGATGACAAAATCATCTTCATCTGGACCTGGGCATAGCACTTGCATGACATTTAGAGGTTCCTGAGCACCCTACAACAACACAAGTTATAGGCCAACCTAGAGAAATGATTATTCCACATGTAGAGAATCCAATACCTTAGATACATAGCGGATTAACATGAGGTTCATGTATACCTAGCCAATATCCAATTCATTCTTGATTGGCCAACCCCGATGAATTTGATAGAGATCCACAACTTCTTGGTCCTCACCAACTTCTACCATAGGTTCATGTTATGTTTCTCTCATATATCTTGGCCCTTAAGTCAAGGTATGAAGTGGGGAGATAAATCCAATTTTTCATGGTATAAATCACAATAGAAATCATTCTAGGATCTAAAACAACACTTATGTTATGTACTAGTCCTCACATTTCCATATCTACAACGACCATTTGAGATCAATACAGATGCCTCTGAATATGAAATCAATTTCATCCTCACTCAACATGGATATTTGGTTTCCTATCATAGTGAAACATTTTTTGATGTCTTTCATATGTATCCCACTTATGAAAAACATATGTACTCCATTATGCATGCGTGTCCACAATGAAAGCATTACATTCTAGGAAAGGAAACAATCATCCACATTGATCACAAGCCTCTACAATTCATGCAGACGGAAGGAAATATACAAAATTTCTAACATAAAAAATGGTCCACATACCTGCAATAATTTCACTTTAATATTAATTACAATAAAGGAACACCAGCCATGTTTTAGACTTCTTTAGTCGACCCCTAGTTATGTCCCTCACCACAATTGTGAACTCTTGTGGTCATGAGACTGTTGGAAAATTTATTATCATTGATTCCAACATTAGAGAAACTATAGAAGCCTCTAGAAGTGTTGGGTATAATTGAAGAAGTCTCCAAAGTGGTTCCCTTATGGTGTAGCTTTAATCATGGCCCTCACAGGAAGACTCTTTGAAGTATTCTAAAACAAACCCAGAGGTGCGGTCATGAGGCCCGAAGTTGAATGAGGAAAATGAGTTTGAATAATACTTCAAGTGTAATGTACCCTATGTTTACCCATAAAAAATAATAAAAATTCCTAGGGTCATTATTCAAATCTTTCATTACTTCTCCAACATTTCTTATTTAGACTAAAATATGATTTAATAATACTTTTTTCTTTGCACCCTTTACATTTACCATATCCTTGACAATTTAAAAAAAGAAAGGATCCCATAGAATATGCATTCAAAATCGTGCAAGTTATAAACATACCATGGAAAAACATCAATGCATATTAAGAAATCGGTTTCGAATTAATGAATTAACCCCTTAGACATATTATGGAAAACATTAATGCATAATACAACACTAGTTTCGAGTTAATGAATTAATCCTTTAAACGTATGTGAAAGGTACTTATGGAATGAGTTAGTATCCATAGGACTTTCCACATGTGATAACATTAAGGCTTAGAACAGTTAAACCAATGGTTGGGTGCATGTTGCTCGTTCTTGGTTGTTTTCCATACTTCTTAGAACTAAACCTCAAACTAACCCTGGCATGAGTCTAACGGGTCCGAGATGAAGAATGGAACTCTAACTAAAACTTGGAGTGACGAAATTAAACCAAAACTAGATTCTAGAACTGAATCGTCATTACAGTTGTCCTAGTTTGATAGGATACAACTGTCATGGTGTAAATGAGCCCTACCAATGACATTTATGGTGCCTGTAACTCACCTCCTTGGGGCCATCACTTGTATTACTATTCCCATCAATTTTTTTCCACATTTCCCTAATCACATGGGATGGTACAACTATGCATTAACACCCTTAAACTTACCCTATGGGGATTTTCCCAAGTCTATTGTTTCACCCACCCTCTTGGCTTTGTGTAGTTTTCCATTTTGTTAGAGTGATAACCCTATGTTTTAGTATTCCATAGTAGCATAGCCAGTGTCTTGGTGGATTCGGGCTCACTCTGGTAGAGAAGAGTATGGCGGACCACACCTATCGAACACTACCACAAGCTAGGTAAGGATTCTTTGGTTATTTATCTGAACTCCCAAATTTTTTAAGAAAAAGTCTTACTGTGAATATCAGTTCATGATTGGCCTGTCTTCTGTGGTATGGTATAGTGTTTTGGTAAAGGCATTTCACCTAGTATTGTTTTAGGGTTTGCTTTGGCTTCATACCTGTCCTTTGTATCATTGTTCTAGGACCTTGTATAATGATAGCTTCATGTATGTTACTCGTTGCTTACTCTTAGTTCCTCAAAATTTATGGCTTCGATATAAAATTACTAGTTTTTTTCTTGAGCCCTTCAGAAGTCTTGTTTCTTCGGTAAAGCTTCATGTCGATTCATGGTTTTGACTGTATGCTCTATGGTTTTACTCGGGTTTTCTACCCTAGTCGGAAACTAGGTTTTCCACCGGTGTGGGGAAGCGTTTCTCTTATGATATTTGCGTCTTTGATTTTGTTATAGATACGCTGATATAGGGTAACTCTGCACTTAGTTTAGTGAATTCCTTGGTCTGTTAATTTTAGAGGAAGCAAAATCTCGGTGACTGTTAAGAATCTCGATTCGCTTCTTTTGATGTGGCATAATTTGTTTTCTTTTTATAACCTTTCCCTATGAAGTCACAATTGTCTTATTGCATGAGTATGCCAGTAACACTCGGACTGTAATATACATTCCCCGTATTCCCAACCAATGCACGGTAGAAGGGTTAAAGAATTTGTAAGACAATTCTCCATGTCATAGTGAATTATGTGTACACCTTACTCCTGAACTTGTCTCCTCCAATTTGTAAGTAATGTACCTTTAACTACAATTACTTTCCTTCTTCTATAACACATTTATACTAGTGAGAAAATAGTTTATGTCTCATGTCGTTGTATCTTTATTCTGGAGCCCTTGGGACCTGGCCGAGGGTTTATCTTTGTCTATCATTTTAAAGATTTGAATATCTTAATTGTTTTATTAAATCGTAATACAGAAGGGAACTCTAGATTGTTTAGGACTCTATTCGCGATGTTCATTTCTAGGAAGATTTGATTAAAATAATGTGAATAAACTCATAACCTCATTCTCTATCCAATTGGAAATCCTATGGATCTTGGTTGATACTGTACATTGTTTTGGATGCTCTAAGATTATTCTTTTCTGAATTGATTGATAAATTGTTTGGTTTCTAAAAACTAATGTTGGGCCCCTTTTGACTGCGAGGGTACCCATCAGGTGATCCTTAGCCACTCCACCCCTTCAGGTCTGTGGATGACATTCTCAAGGATGCAAGGAGGAAGGACGACCTTTACTACAGAATTCATCAAGCTAAGTGCAGTCCGAAATTTTTCCTACGTTGTCTCTATTGTAAATAATTCCACCCTGGTAATTTATTCTACATTTGGAAAAAGGATTTCTATTATTTCCAACTAAATGCTAATTAAATTTTCTTGGTCTTCTTGCAGGGTTAGGGTGCATGAAAAATCTTTGGATTCTAGGACATCGCCTTATGCAAAAGGCACTCGGGTTCCTTTTTACTGTGTTCTCAGAGTTTATCATTCTAGGTTCAAAATCAAAACGAAAATGGTTTTTTCTTGTTATCGTGGAAATTCAACCAGACTCCTATAGAAACTGGTTTATTGTATATTCAGTTGATGTAATGATGTTTCACTATTGGAAAATTTTAAATGAAAAACTTGTGTAGAGTTGAATACACCTTTGATTACTGGCTTGATTTTTGGGATATGTAATAAGTTTAATATCTGAGTCATAGGATTCTTCTCCTACACATTTGTAATGAAACAATGGTTGTTAACTATTTATTCCAGGCTTATGGTTACTCAAATCTTATTTTCTTCTTATTTTAAAAGAGTGAAGTGAATACTGTTATGAAAAGAACAAACTCCTGTTATGATTATTGTGGCATCTGACTGATCATTTTTCCTTTATGTCATCGGTATCTGGTTTATGTATGCAATGCGCATTTTAAGTGGATCTGGAACTTTGTACAAACAACTATACATATACATATATATATACAGTAGAGTCCTATTATATATAATCTTTCCATCTTCAATTATGTTTGCACAATCTAATCTTCATAACTAATTGGTACAACTTGTGTATTTAACCTATAGTATATTGGTACAGTTTGGTCTTCCTAGCTATTTGGTACAACATGTGTATTTAACTTGTAACAATATATGTCTAGGTAAATCTTAAACCTTCAAGTTTACTTCCATACTGTTCTTTGGCATTTCAATTAACACCAAATTTTCGAGTTGGTTACTTGTATGCAATAACTTATATGTCAGAAAGGTTAGGGTTAGCATAATACATATCCCATCTAGTTTAATTACATCTACCGTATACTTATATAACACAACCCCATTTACAGTTAATAAACAAAAAATCTCTTACTCAAGGAATACAATAAAACTGTGAGAGTTATACTATATTTTATTTCATTCCAAAAACATTTAAATCAGTCAAGACATTCATCCAGATTTAAAGAGATGCATTCTATCAGTCATCAAACAAATAACACTCTATCAGAGAAGGAGTATATGGACATATCTGAGCAATTGTTGAACAACAAATGGAACAACCAAGTTCCTCCCAACCTTAGAACGGAACAACCAAATCTACTTTCTCCGCTCACCCTCTGTCCTGACCATGAATCCATGAGGGAGAGCCCCAGAACTCCTCCTCAACTATAGTCCTTTTATTTCAAAAACTTCTCCTTGCCTCACACTCAAAAAACAATGTTCATAATAGCAAGAGATAATTCTTTTCCCCAGCATACTAGGCAGTGTCCTGCCTCCTCCCATATGCTATATATCCAAAATAAATTGTGCCTAGGTATTTTCCCCTTGGGAATTTTTGCAGCTTTCTAAATACCTGATTTTCAGGGGTTGCCAATGGCCGAATTCTTGATTTTCCATTTGTAACATTCAGCCTTAAGGTAGTTCCAACATGTTCCCCACTCATGGAGTCATGGTTAGTTGATTTCAACCTGGTTGTTCCATTTGTCCATCAACAATAAATATAAAAATATTTGTTTTCTTACAAGTGTCATAGTCAAAGAGTTAGTTGGGTCAAATAAAATCTCTTCCCAACAATCATAATCATAGTTTACAATTAAATAAATTTGAAATTCAGAATTTCCATAAATGAAAATAATTTTCCAATTTTGAATTTAACAAAAACGGAAATAAATTTCGAATTATTTTCAGACTTAAAAAAAATAATTTATTTTTGGGGATGTTACATCCTTTCCCCATTCAATAAAACATTGTCCTCAGTGTTCGGCCATTTCTCGGAACAAGATTGGATGCGATTTCTACAAATCCCCCTCCAACTCCCAAGTGGTCTCCTCATGACTAAAGTTCTCTCATTGCACTTTTATTTGGGCAGCGTCTCTGTTTCGAAGTGCTATTTCTCTCTTATCTAGAATGAACAGAGGTTCCACTTGGAACTTGCCTTCTGGTTCCACCTGCACCAAGTTCCAATCAATCATATGAGTAGGGTCGTGAACATAATTCTTTAACAAAGAAACATGAAATACATTATGAATTTTTAGATTTGCAGGAAGTCCAAGTTGATATGCCATGGGTCCAATTCAAGCTAATATCTCGAAAGGACCACAAAACTTGGGTGCCAACTTGGCACAGTTTCCTATATTTAGTGAAATTCTTCTAGATTTCACTTTTAAATAGACGTGGTCTCCCACTTGAAATTCCAGGTGTCTCCTTTTCAATTCCACGTAACTTTTTTGTCTGTCTTGTGCCTCTTTTAAATTTTTCTACACTTTTCTTATTGTACTCTCCATTTCCTAGAGCATTTATGGTACCACCATGAGTCTATCACCTAGGTTATCCCATCTAATCAGAGTCATACACTTTCTGTTGTATAGTACTTTGAAGGGGCTCATTTTAGTTGATGTTTGGTAACCATTGTTGTATGCAAATTCCACCAAGTACAGGTAGTCTTCCCACTTGCTTGGTTTTGTCCTTACGTACATTCGTAGCATATATTCCATGATTTGGTTTGTTCATTCAATCTGCCCATTCGTTTGTGGATGATAACTTGTGATGAAATTCAAGTTAGTATTTAATCCTGCAAACAATTCTTTCCAAAAAGTAGATGTAAATTTTACGTCTCTATCCGAGATCACCATTTTAGGAATACGATGCAATCTAAAAATTTATTTCATGAATATTTCAACGATGTTTATAGCTTTAAAAGTAGAATTTACAGGAATAAAGTGTGCAGACTTACTAATATTATCAATTACCACCATAATTGAATCATTCCATTTTTTAGTTCTAGGCAAACCTGTAATAAAGTCATGTGATATAGTCTCCCATTTCCATTTTGGCATGGGTAAGGGTTGCAACAGGCCGACTTGATGCTGGTTTTTAGCTTTCACCTGTTGACAATATTGACACTTAGATAATTATTCAGATGTTTCTCCCTTCATATTAGGCCAATAAAATAATTTCCTTAGAGTTGTCACTGTTTTCTTGTATCTCGGATGACCAGAATATGGTTTCTTGTGTACTTCGTCCAAAACCATTAACTTTAATTCCACCAAATATGGTATGTATATTCTATTTTTAAATTGTAGTAGACCATTTATGTCCAAACTCAGATACATTTTGTCTGAATTTTCTGTATTATTCCGTAAATTTGCCACTATTTTAGTGTAATTTTCATCGTTATTACCTGTAGCCTTTATCCTCTGCTCAAGATCGCTTTCTTCCCTACTAATGTTTATTTCAAACATCCCATGAAATATTCTTCTTAATACATCGACCACCTTGTTTTCCTTACCCTTGATGTGTCTTACCTCAAAGTCAAATTCGCTCAAGAAGGCCAACCATCTTTCTTGCCTTGCATTAAGGTCTGGTTGACTAAAAAAAATTTCACACCACGGTTATCAGCCAATAACATAATTTTTCTTCCCAATATATAGTGCCGCCACATTTTTAAGGCGTGTATTACAGTTGCCAACTCTAAGTCACAAGTGACATAGTTTCGTTCATGCTCCTTTATTTTTCGGGACTCCTAAAAAATAACATTCCCTTCCTGAGTTAGGAAACCACCCAGACCTTCTTTACTTGCATCCACACAAACTGTGAAGTCTTTGTCCATATCTTCTACCTTTAAAATGGGTACGATTGTTAAAAATTCCTTTAACTTATTAAAATTGTCCTGACATTTCTGTGACCAGTTAAACTTGGTTCCCTTATTTTGTAATGATGTGATAGGATATGCAATGTTGGAAAATCCCTCTATAAATTTGTGGTAATATCTGGTGGTTCCCATGAATGATCGGATGTCCACTACGTCCCTAGGGATCGGCCATTCCATGATCTCTCTTATTTTCTCAGGATTGACTGCAATACCTTCTGCAGATATTACATGTCCTAGGTACTGTATTTTCTTCTGATAAAAATCACACTTATCAAATTTAGCATACAATTTGTTTTTTCTTAAAGTTTGCAGAACTATCCTTAGGTGTTCTTCATGTTCTTCTTATTTTTTAGAATATACTAGGATATATTCAATAAATACCAAAACAAACTTGTCAAAGTACTTCTTGAAAATGTTGTTCATTAAACACATGAAAGAGTGAGAAGTGTGGGAGTTTCAGGGTTGCAGAGGAAAGCGAGTTTTTCTAAGAAAACCCTAGTTTTGTTGACCCCTGCGGGTTAGACAACTGGTGTTCCACGAGGCACCCCCATGGGTTGTCTAGGGATTTTTATCCAAGACTCCACTAGAAATCAAGTCTTGGTCCCATGAGGCTAAGATAAATTTAGTAAATGATGCTTGTATCAAGTTGCAGCAAGGGTTGATGGTACAATAGAGTTGCTAAAGGATCTGAGTTGGTATGTATTAGTTGTTTCTTCATGAGTAAAGGTATGCCATTTATGTTCTTTGTTGAGGCTTCTATAATGGATGGTATGGCACGTTATTAAGGCATGTCTTGGAGGCCCTTTTTGGTATATGAATGCATGTGGTTGAGGTCCATGTTTTGGTGTTATTGATACAAGTTTGAGACATATCCTTGGTACTTAGTTCAAGGATGTTATGGTTCTTTGTTAGAGGCACATCTTTGTGATATTGTCATATATACTTGGTATATAATATTGATGGTTATGTTGCATACTTGAGGCACATTTTTGAGACATTTGCACATCTTGGATACTTGGAATATGGTATGGTATAGGTTCTAGTACAAGTTTATGTACATGGTATGGTGATGGTTTGGTATCCATGTGAATGGATCTTGTTATGGTAGGTTGATAAACGAGAGAGATAGTGATAGGTTGGATGATTTTTTAATCATCAGTTACAGGTTGATGTGATAATGGCATTGACAGTGACAATGGAAGTGACAGTGACAGTGACAGTGACAGTTATAGTGGGAGTGACAGTGGAAGTTACAGTGATAGTGACAAGTTGATGTATCAGTGACAATGACAGTTACAGGTCGATCAATGGTAGTGGCAATGAGTCTACACTTAGATTTCAGGGTGACAATATGAAGCAAGGAAAGTGGGTTGTATGCTCCTTCTGTTTGGTTTTGGATAACTCAAGGAGTTGGTGCTTACTTTAGGTTGATGCATGTAAATCAGGGGGTTGGTGCCTCCTTTCAGTTGGTGTCGGAGAACTCAAGGAGTTGGTGCTTCCTTTAGGTTGGTGCCTCCTTCCAGTTGATTCCATAGAATTTGGAAGTTGGTTCTTCCTATGAATATAATATTTGATCTATAAGAAATAATTCCATGGTTTTCTTGCATTTGGGTTTCCAAGTAAATTCGGTTGTATTGTGTATCTGTGGTTATTTTTTATGATTTGTTGATTGATATTTCTCATGAAATATTGATGATATATTGTTGATAAATTTAATTATTACATGCTTTGATTAAAAGTGGTAAAAAAGTGCTCATACCGATTCACCCCCCCTCACTATTCCAACAATTGGTATTAGAGTGGTTCCTTTAGAGAATAGTTTAATCACTGGAAGGAAGATCATGGAGTATGCTAAGATTTGGGTACCATAGTTTAATGGAAAGAACTATGCCTTATGGAGTATACAGATGAAAACATATGTACAAGAATATGGATTTGATGTCTGAAAATCAGTAGTATATGGATACACAACACCTTCCACTCCAAATGATAGAGATGGAAAGAAAATTGGTAAAAACAATTCAAGGGATAAAAACTTTATTTTGAATGGTCTTGATGAATCAGTATTTAACAAGGTTATGCATTGTGATTCTTTAAAGGATATTTGGGAAAAACTTCAGAATATTTACGAAGGATATTCCAAAGTCAAGGCTACCAAGATTTAGAATTACAGAGGTCAATTTGAACATTTGAAAATGAAGGAAACTGAAAAACATTGCAACCTATGTTTTATGGTTTGATGAAGCAATGAATGTGATTAAAGGATTGGGAGAAGAAGTTGAATCATCTATGATTGTTCATAAGATACTGAGGTCTCTTCCAATGAGATTTGATCCTAATATCTCATCCCGAGAAGAAAGATCATATCTTGGTATGATAAGCATGGATGATCTACATGGAATATTCACAGCCTATGATATGAGAACAGAACAAGATAATCCACCTAGTAAGTAAGAAATATTCAAGGAATCCAAGAAGACAAAGAAGGAAAAACAAGATCCAAAGAAAAATATGAAGTCAGACTATGGTTGTAGCGATGATTCTGATGACGATGAAGAGATGGCCAAATTTGTAAGGAAGTTAAAGAAAGGAACTGTAAAGTACAAAGTTAAGTTTCCTTTAAGTGTTTTAATTGTGGTAAAATTAGTCATATTTATGATAAATTTCCATATGCTAATATCAAATATAATGATGAAGAAGAATCTCCTAAGAAATAAAGTAAA
The DNA here is from genome assembly GCA_900067695.1 of Picea abies. NCBI lineage: Eukaryota > Viridiplantae > Streptophyta > Pinopsida > Pinales > Pinaceae > Picea > Picea abies. The sequence goes on along the minus strand of CBVK0101412256.1, from coordinate 4,011 downwards.
TATTAAAAGAGAAACAAGAAGATATTTTTCAAGAAAAGTCTCTACTCAAAGGAGGATATTTCATCATCAAATGAGGATGATGATACTAATAGTGACTCAGAAAATATACTCTTTATGGCTTATGAAAATGATGAAGAGGATTATGAATAATAAAAGGAGGTAGATAGTGAAACAAATTTGGCTAGCGCTTTAAGAAAATTAAAGAAAGCAAGGAAGAAAAATAAATTGCTCAAGGAAAGGCTACTCAAGCTTAAAGAAATCTCTCAAAGTCCTAAATCTAAAGAAGATTAGTAGATGATTTTGAAACTAAAAATCCAAGTTGAATAATCCATAAGGATTGAAGAAATACTGAGAAGCCAGTTGGAAGTAAAGGAAAAAGAGAAGGAAATCTTAGAAACATAAATCATTTCTCTAAGGAAGAAAATTCAAAAAAGAGATATGCAATAGAACAACACCAAAATACTAGATGAAATCATCAGTGCTCAAAGGTTGTATCATGACAGGTCTATACTGGGATACAACTAAACACATACAGAGAAGGTTTTGAGCTCTATGACTACAAAAGAGGAAGCAGAACAAAGGAATTATGCATAATTCACCAAGGGATTCACCGGGAAGGAAGTATGGAATCCCTCTCATGAGAATCATGAGAAGAAGATTACATAAGGATGGAACTGTCTAGAAGACCCAAGTTTCAAAATCAATAGTCACCCATGGAAAGAAATAAAGAAGAAACCTACACATGAACAACACCATTCAGAAGATCTCCCAGGTATCAAACTATCTTTCTTGGTTCATGTTATTCCTATAATAATTTTGGTAACAAAGCTATAAATTGCAAAGTTTATGCTAAGAACATAATCAAATATGAAGGTCATCCTAGAATTAATCATCTCAGAAAGCCTCATAAATCATAGAATAAAAACTATAACAATTTTGGTTCACTAAACAATGAAGTAGAATGTTATAAATGAAACCATTTTGGACACATGGCCAAGGATTGCAAATTGACAATTCCTCCAAAATAACCAAAGAAGGAATTCAACAATCATCAAAAGGGACCATCAAGAATTTCGATAAGGAAGAAGGATAAACTAAATGTTGAAGAATGCTCCCTTGCACTACAGGAAAAAAAGAGAAGAAGTTATTGGTATATTGACATTGGTTGTTAAAAACATATGGTAGGTGAGAAGAACAGATTTATAACTCTGAAGAAAGAAAGAGATGGATCAGTTTCATTTGGCAATGAAAACTCGACCAAAATTATAGGGAAAGGCATAGTCAACCTTGGAAGTAAGGATGCCAAGGAAGAAAATGTACTACTTGTTGATAACATGAATAATAATTTACTGAGTGTGAGTTCAATGTGTGATCAAGGACATAGACTTATATGCAACTCTAAGAAGTGTGAAATAAGGAAAGAAAGATCAGGAAAATTGGAGGCTACAATAGTAAGAACTCCAAACAACATATACCTCTTAAATGATATTGGAAAATAAATATGTTGGTTGTGAAGGGAAAATTAGATTTGTCTTTGGCACAGAAGAATGGGACAAGTGAAATTTGACAATCTAGTCAAGATTACCAAAAAGGAGGCAATAAGAGAAATGCATGAAATCTCAAAACCAGACAATACTATGTGAAAGCATTGTCTACATGGAAAACAGACAAGAACAAAATTCATATCAAAGGAATACTCTACAACAAAGACATAATAAATTGTGCACACTGATCTATGTGGACCAATGAGAACAAAAGGACTGAATGGAAAAAAATACTTCATGCTACTTATTGATGACTAGACAAGGATGATTGCAATATCTTTTCTCAAAAATAAATCAGAGGCATTCATAAATTTCAAAGTATTCAAGGAGATGGTTGAAAACGATTTGGATTCAAGAACTAAGTGCTTAAGATCAGACAATGGAGGTGAATTCATATCAAAAGAATTAATGGAATTATGTGAAGATTTGTTGGCATAGGGGAAAACCTGGGGTTGAACTCTAAAAATGCACCAACAAGCCCTAACTACTGGCCCTTTTGGAAACACCTTTGAAGCAGATGCAGCCTCACCCAAAGTAGTGATAGGGGGTTGTAGGAAACAGATGTCTACAACTAGAGGAAATGCAAGTGGATTCAAAGGAACAACACACATAGATCTAGTTATTCTTTATCTCCCTTAGGCCTACTGCGTGATCTATGGCTCAGATATAACATAATGATGCAATAAAAGAATAATAGAAAAGAAAAAGAACACAACATCAATCACACAAAACAACAAGATATATGTGGTTCACCCTCTCCCTAGGGCTATGTCCACAGAACTATGTTTCTTGATATTAGGTGGAAGCATACAATTCTATTTGCACACTTAGCTTGCATATATCTCTCTCTTTCTCTCTTTCTCTCTTTCTCTCCCCTCCCTAAGCACCCAACTGCAGGATTGATCTTCAGACCCAGCTGAAGATCTAACAATACAAACTCTATATTTCTCTCCACACATCAATCACAACTATCAACAACCACAACCAACATTGATGAACTCTCTTTGAATGAACAATGAATAAACAATGACCAACGAACAATCCCAAGTCCTCTATACCTTTATTTATACATTACAATGACAACTATCTAGGTGTTAAAACCCTAGATACCAAAACCCTTGGTCTAAAACCCTAGGTCTTAAACCCTAGTTCAACTTGACCTGCGTTTTCAGGGCTTTGCCAACCTGTCGTTCCTTCTGTCCCGTGAGGTGCTCCAAAGCACTTGTTGACATCTTCTTCTGCTTGTTGAGTTGTCCATGATCTATCTTCCTTGTTGATCTATCATCCTTGATATTCTCATTCAATGACTATATTTCCCTTACTTTTCTCCTTCTTTTGTTCTTCTTTAACCACTTCGACCCAATATCAATCAATGTGCCTTCCTCATAGTTAGTATTTCACCTTTAATCCTTAATATTAGCTTTCTTCCATAATCAAGGGCCAACAGGCTCCCAACACTCACCCGTGACTCATCTTGAGGCACTAGAGGTCTGAACCTTCTGTTTCTCTTCGTCTTCGAACTACGCTGAGCATCCTGTGCTCTCTAGTATGTTCCTCCCTTCCTTGTGAAAATTACCTTTTCTATGTCTGGTACCTAGTTTCAACTACACCTGGTACCTAGACCATTCTTTGTATGATTTTACTAAGAGCTGTGAGGTAGTTGGTTGTTGTAGTACAATTTCAACTAGCTCCCATTTACCAAACCTTCAGTCCATTCTTCCTTTAAAGTCTTCAACTGAGCACCTCTTCCTTCTGTAACATAGGCAACCTCATATGGCCCAATCCAATTGTTGGTCTCCAGTTTTGATCCTATATTATATCACAAAGACCTCCATTTCCACACCCAGTATCACCCCTTCTGGCTTTGTTTTGACACAGTTGACATCTCTTTACCACTCAATGGGGTTATTCAAGGTATCTTTATGTTTGAAGTTATTTTTATGCATTTTGATGCTTTAAATTAATATTGAGACTAATGTGGCTTGAATTAGGTACCATTTCTATTTTGAAACAGGATTAGCCAATACCAGGTACCAGCTCGTACCCCGTGGAGATACCAATGAAGCTGCTCAAGATTCGCGCGTTATGGCCAGAGTGGGAGATAGTGCAAAAATACATGACAGATGGAGTCATCGCTCATATGATGATTGAAGGCACAATGATAGAACTGAGTCGTTATATTTCATGATTCACACTTCGTGACACTACGTGTCACGAAGATGTGAAGACCGTTTTTAAACTTGATTTCAAGCTATTTTCGGATCGGGGATCTGTTTGAATTTATGTATTTTTGCTTTAGACTGTTAGAGAGGAGGATCTATATATAACCAGAGGATCACTCCTAAGAGATGGTTAGATTATGTTATGTTATGAAACACACTTCTAAATATAATCCGGTTGTGTTATATTATTTCACTGTCCTACGATTTGAGTTGTTTCTTTGAGTAAATGGAACGTGAAGTATACA
>CBVK0101412251.1:0-10310 GCA_900067695.1 Picea abies | reverse complement strand
ATGATTCATTTGTCTCCCACGATGTTTGCTTCACATACTGTTGCATATTTTTAATGTGTTCCATAAAAATTTATATATCTTTGTTAACATGTGTTTCGTTAGAGAGATCAAGTAAATCCATTAATTTTGGGTTTTGTACATAAATAATTTGAAAATGGGACATTTAGAGATCTATTCAGAACCTCCTTGGTATTTTTACTTATGAAGGTGCATGGCTACTTTAAATGAATAGAAACATCAAAAAATTGCAAATGATTGACAGGTTTAATTTTTATTTTGACTCCCTTAGCTAGTTCCACACATAACATTGCCATGCAATTTGAGATGCTTAGGCATATTTTCTAATAAAACTTTGCAACTAAAACAAAATGAAATTTGAAAGAGGACAACTTTTATTGATGCCCCTCAATGTGGAAAGGCATGTTATATTTTCCAGGTTTCCCAAGTTGCAATTGTTTACATGTTGTGCAAGAATTTATTGTGTCATATTGATATTCGAAGTTCCATATCAAAATTATGATATGATATTGATCTTCTTGCAAGTTGTAGGTTCGGAAAATCCTGACCCAACTACGAAACAAGAGCTACAACTTGGGAATCCTATACCCAATGTTACCTTGATGTAGGTCTTGCACTTCAAGGGTGACTAAGTCACTCTAGGAAGGTGATCCCAGTGACCCTAGGGGGATTAAGATGGAGATGGAGGGAAATGGAAGTGAAGCCCCTAGAGTTCAATTCTAAGTGGAAAAAAAGGTAGGGAGAGATTCCTTGACGGTAAAGTAATTGCTTCCCCATAGGTATAGTACTTCTTCAGATGATTGTACCTACCCGAGACACAAGAAAAGACACTTTGCAATGATATATGTTATTTGGATCAACAAGTTAAGATTTTTATCCCTAATTTACAACAATAGATAAAAGTATATATCATCAAGTAAATGGTACTATAAGATTCTCAATAAGTGATATAGATCAAGTAGAAAATACAAGAGAAAGACTAGCTAAAATCAAGGCAAAAAACCAATATTCTAGCACAAAAGATAAGGTTGTTGTAAATATTTTTTTGCCGCAAATTATATCAGCCTTATGTCTGTAAAATTCAATGTAATATAACAAGAAAAATAGCCACTGAAATCTCATCAAACATTGCCACAAAGTGCGCTAGGCCAAGGAGAGTAAGTTTGCAAACTTTGAGCAAAATCCAATGGTTGATAAGAGAGTTATTCAAGCAAATGAGTTAGGGTTTATGCAGCCGTAATGGTTGAATATGAAATTTCGTAAAAACAAAAAGAAGTATCCCCTTGATGGGCAAACCCTAGTGGCTGTGATTTACCCAAGGCACAAGAGATACAATCCACTTTGCAAGAAGTAAAATTGACCGAAATTCATGTTTCCCAAGGCAATATTTTATTTCTCCAATGCAAAAAAGAGTATGACTAATGCCTTTACTATTGGGTTAATGGAGTCAAATAAAAAAGAGCTATAGAAAATACCTCCTTAGGGGTGTAATCCCTTTTACTTTCCAAGGCAATTTTCTCTAGCTAGGGTTTAATCTAAGAGGGTGTATGCCCTTATACTTCTCTTAGCAAACCCTTTTATAATCAATGAGATGAAGCAATAAAATGAAAAAGACTATGGTGGGGGTGTATGCCCTTATACTTCCCACCTAGCTCCTAGCATAACAATACTTGAATTGAAGAAAATGATAGCATAATAGTAGAAAACCATACCAAGATCAAGAGAAATTCCAAGACAATCCACCATAAGAGATAGAAAAGCATCATCCAAGGCTAGCACTAGACTTCCACCAACCATTCACCAATAGATAGCCATAAACAAGTGCAAAAGAGATAAAAGGAGTGAAGTGTGGTGAAAATTTCAGATCCAAGTGCTCCCACAAGAGGGAGAGTTGTGATTAAAATGAGATCTTATGATATATATTTATACAAAATGTAGTTAACATAGTTTGTCCAAAAATTAAGGAGTAAAATACAAGATTAGGGGTTAACAACCCTAATATTTCCCCCTTAACAAAGTAATATTCAACAATTCACTTAAAATTTCATGTCTTGCACAAATAAAACCCTAATTTAGGAGGACGTCACCCCTTTAGGGGATGTTTTTCCACTTTGAGGAAGTCGTTGGTGTTGGAGAATCATGGCTAGGCCTCCAAAGGCCACATTTCAAGCATCTAAGCACTCTCATAATGGTGAAGACATTTATCCTCCTCAAACATCCATGTGTCAAAAGAGTGGCATCTCACCACCATGCCCTAGCCTTAAAAGCATGGCGTCAAGCTAAAAATGGGACGGTTTACCCCTCCTAGGCAAATCATTTGGCAAGTGAGGGTTGGGCTAGGTCGTCTAAGTCATCATCAAGGACTTCCAAGTCTAATCTCTTTCATTTGGCATGCGGGCCCCTGACATCCAACCTATGGGCTTGTAGCCCCATGGAAGCCCAAGCTAGGCTTGTTCTCCCAAAAATGTCCACTAGCCAGGTCTTGCAAAGACAATTGAGCACGCCCTCGAATGATGTCAAGTCATAACATCATGATAAGTGAATCCAATCAATAAATAAGGCATCTAATCATGTGTATCAAATATCACTATATCAAACAATTAACATCTCAAAGACAGTATGTGACTTGTCAAGCTTGAATATGGGAGGGTTGGCGAGGTGTCCTATTGGGTAGATCTTGCCCTAGGTCAAGGAGAGTTTCCAAGAGATCCCTCTCTAAGCCATGTAAAGTGGATGAAGTGGTTGGGTTCAAGACTCAATGGAAATAGGGCTCATGACATACAAGGGGTCCTAGTGTCTCATTCATGGGTGCCTTTGTAGAGGGTGTGTGGTACCTTTGTCCATAATGCACTTATTCCAAGCCCATCAATTTGCCTTTTATCTTTCTTTCTTTGTATTTTCTTTCATAATAGCATAAGGAGAGATTGGAGGTCACTGCTCTGGTGTGGTGACCAGATGATGGCAATGTCACCAACAAAACCCTAGTGGAAATTAGAAGTATGGCTCATGATGAGACCCCCTTTCTCTCAGTTATGCAACTAAGAGCCATTACCTTGGTTTGGTGACCAGATGATGGTAATGTCATACCACTAGATATTCATGGATGTGATAGGTCAGCTCATGATGATATATCCTATCCTTCAACTAACCTTTTAAGCATTCTTTATTATATTTTGGGTCCCTTTTATTCAAAGATAAGTGTTTCCTTGCTTTCTTGGGTGATCCATGGGTGAAGCATCTGGAAGGTTTACACAAGGATTTTAGCTTTTACCCAACATCAACCCCTCTAGGAATTCATCCCCTTCTTCCCATAGAATGAGGGACAACCCCTTATTGGGTCAATACACCCTAAAATCCCAAGAGATAAGGAAATGGAGGGGAATAATGATGGAAAGTAGTAAGTATGGTCAAGAATGGTACAATGGATCATTAAGGGAGTTCCTAGTAGCAAACCCTTTCCCAAATAATACCACTTACTAGGGAACAATGTCAATCACCAAGGTGAAGCAGGGAAAAAGGCATAATGTCCAAGCATATATCATGAAATATAGAGAAATATAAGATACAACATAATCAAATGGATTGAATAATGAAATGATTCTCACCATAATACTGACTTGTACCTCATGGAGCAAGGCCCACAGCCTTCTGGAAGCCAGCTGGTGTGGTGGATGTCATCTGCAAACTTGTGACCATCTATGGTGGTGAATGGGTTTTCCATCTGTGAAAAAGGTATTGTTGGTCATGTAGGCTCTCAACACTCCATATATGCAATATGAGGGCCTCGAGACGTCATCTCTTTAGTTATCCAAAAAATGGGGATAACATCTTGCTCCTACTTGGGGACATGTGCTCGTCGTAGAGTGCATGAGAAATGCATCATCTCCTGGTAGACCTATGCCTGCAAGGAAACATCATACTATCAAGTGCTGGATGGCCTACTCATCCTTGTGCTCATATGATGATAATAAAAACCCACTGAAATAGAAAACAAAATTTTGAGATTAAAAAAAAACATATATAAACTAAGCATGAAATCAATATGCAAGTAGAGAAAAATGAAAATGAAATGCATCTAAACTAATATGAAAAATCAAGATGAAAATGCAGGGAATTAAAATGAATTACCTACTTACCTGGGGCCTTGGGGCCCTAAAGATCACATGATAGATGATGTCAGGTGAAGTCATACAACCAATGCAACCAATCGATCATTTCATCAAAGTATCTCCCCCTGTGCTTAATAATGTGAAACAACAAAGATAAGTTAAGCATATAATAATCATGAGCATAAACATATACATAATCTATCATGAAATAAAATTCATGGAGATCGGTGGGAGGGAGGAAATCCTGCTGGAAAGAGAAACCATTTGCGTGCTCATCATGCCTAAAAGTGTATCCACAAGACTGATCAATCCATCTCTGAAGGGGGCTACTATATGCAGATGAAGGCTCATCTTCATTCACACACAAAGACTCACTGCTTGTCAAGGGCTGAGAAGAAATGAGAGATCAGAAGAATACTACATGGTATCTTGGAGAAGAGTTTAAGAGGTAACAAACAATATCAGGTGTAGAAAAACACCGCCTCTTCCTCTGTGAATCTCCATGGAAATATCCATGATGAAAATAATTCCACTTTGAATAATGAACCTCTGACTTCTATGAGGTGTTCGTGTCTTGGTATTCCTCAAAATATGAGCACAACGGTTGGAAGTCCTCATAAAAAAAATTTCATCTTTAAAAGGGTATGTACCAAAGGATGATTGAAGATCACTCTAAGTATGTTGTGACAAGTCATTCTCGAAGGGGCGGAACAAATATGTAACCATATTATCACTAGGCTGCCAAACATCTGAATCATCTATGTATGAGGACCACTCCTCTGATGATGACACCCCTTTTTCCTGAGAGATACCCTCAATGTCATAGATAGGGTCTTTATCAAATTTGAGACAACTAAGATCCCATCTTCGTCTTCCAGTCTGTATGAAAGTGTCTATAGGATTAACAACCATATCGAAGGGTACTTTCATAGGACCATAAGTATGAATGAAAATGACCATATTTTCATCTTTGTGTACAGGAGGAGCAGAGGCATGGATGTCTTCAACTGGACCTTAAAATTCTTCATCATAAAGACTGATTGCTTCTTCAAAATTAGAAGGTAAACAAGTTTGGACAACCTCTCCTTCATCAAGCGAGATCAAGGATAATGTTGCCTCAATATGTTGTACCTTATCATAATTCTTCTTCTTTTTATAGAAAATCCCCTTCATCACCTCTTCATCACAAGAGGCTTGATTCTAAGTGCATAGTTCTTTGCTTGATTTTCTTCAAGGGGATCTTTCATATCCAAGGTTTCCTTCGATACTTCTTCATTTTCAATGTCATCGAATAATGCATCATCAAGGTCTTCGAAAGGGTCACAACTCATTGTTTTTTATTCTTGATGGCTTACTTCATATGTTTGTTCTTCGAATACTTCTTCATAGTCAAGGGAAGGAAACAACTATCTTATGAGATTAATCATTTCCTCAACAACTTTATTAGAATACTTTTCCCTTTCCATCTATAAAATTTCCTTCTTCAAGGCATAACAATTTATGATTGGGGGTTCATCCCATGGTGCCATATTTCCATTGACTAAAAGGAGACCTCAATGGAGTCACCAGATGAGATCAAGGCTCATCAAAGGATGGAAATGGGGAAAGAGGGAAAGGTGGGTTCATGGAAGGTGGAGTCTCCAGATGAGCTTCAAGAAGATCTCATCAAGAAAGGTGGAAAGGGAACTTCCCTTGGGTGGAGTCGCCAAGCAATCTAAGAGAAAGGCTTTGGGATAACTTAGCAAAGTGTCGTTAGGGTACAAAGAAGATTAAAAATATTCCCCGACAATGACACCAAAATTTTGTAACGCAAGTTATAGGTTGTCCAAATCCCCACCCAACAAAAAAAAAAGATCTACAACTTGGGAATCCTACACCCAATGTCACCTCAATGTAGGTCTTGCACTTCAAGGGTGACTAGGTCACTCTAGGGAGGTGATCCCAGTGACCCTAGGGAGATTGAGATGGACATGGAGGGAAATGGAAGTGAAGCCCCAAGAGGTCAATTATAAGTGGAATAAAATGTAGGGAGATATGCCTTGTAAGTCAAGTAATGTTTTCCCCACACGTAAAGTACTTCTTCAGATGATTGTACTTGCCTGAGACACAAGAAAAGACACATTGCAATGATATATGTTAGTTGGATCAACAAGTTAATATTTATGTCCCTAATTTGCAGCAATAGATAACAATATATATCAGAAAGTAAATGGTACTATAAGTTTCTCAATAAGTGCTAGATATCAAGTATAAAATACAAGAGAAAGACTAGCTAAACTCAAGACGAAAAGCCAATATTCTAGCACAAAAGATAAGGTTGTTGTAAATATTTTTTTGCAGAAAATTATATCATCTTTATGGATGTAGCATCCAATGTATTACAACAAGAAAATCATCCAATTAAATCCCCTCAAACTTTGACAAAAAAGTGCGCTAGGCCAAGGAGAGTAAGAGTGCAAACTTTGAGCAAAATCCAATGGTTGATAAGAGAGGTATTCAAGCAAATGAGTTAGGGTTTTTTCAGCCCTAATGGCTGGAGATGAAGTTTTGTAACAGAAGCAATAAGTAGCCCCTTGATGGGGATTCCCTAGTGGTTGTGAGGTGCCCAAGGAACAAGAGATACAATCCACTTTGCAAGAAGTAAAAATCACTGAAATTCATGTTTCCCAATGCAATATTTTATTTCTCCAATGAAAAAAAGAGTATGACTAGTGCCTTTACTATTGGGTTAATGGATTCAAATAATAAAGAGCTAGAGAAAATACCTCCTTGGGGGTGTAATCCCTTTTACTTCCCAAGGAAAGTTTCTCTAGCTAGGGTTTAATCTAAGAGGGTGTATGCCCTTATACTTCTCTTAGCAAACCCTTGTATAATCAATCAGATGAAGCAATAAAATGATGAATACTATGGTGGGGGTGTATGCCCTTATAATTTCCACCTAGTTCCTAGCATAAAAATACTTTAATTGAAGAAAATGATAGCATAATAGTAGAAAACCATTCCAAGATCAAGAGAAATGCCAAGATAATCCACCATAAGAGCTAGAAAAGCATCAGCCAAGGCTAGCGCTAGACTTCGATCAACCATTCAACAATAGATAGACATAAACAAGTGCACAAGAGATAAAAAGAGCCAAGTGTGGTACAAATTTCAGATCCAAGTCCTCCCACAAGAGGGAGAGTTGTGATTAAAATGAGATCTTATGATCTCTATTTATACAAAATGTAGCTAACATAGTTTGTCCACAAATTGAGTAAAACACAAGATTAGGGGACAACAACCCTAATATTTCCCCCTTAACAAAGTAATATTAAACAATTCACTTAAAATTTCACTTCATGCACAAATAAAACCCTAATTTAGGAGGGCATCATTCCTTTAGGGGACATTTTGCCACTTTGAGGAAGTCTTTAGTGTTGGATAAGCATGGGTAGGCCTCCAAAGGCCACATGTCAAGCATATAAGCACTCTCATCATGGTGAATACCTTTCTCCTCCTCAAACATCCATGTGTCAAAAGAGTGGCATCTCACCACCATTCCCTAGCCCCAAAAGCATGACGTCAAGCTCAAAATGGGACGTTTTGCCCCTCCTAGGAAAATCGTTTGGAAAGTGAGGGTTATGATAGGTCGTCCAAGTCATCATCAAGGCCTTACAAGTTTGATATCTCTCATCTGGCATGAGGGCCACTGTCATCCAACCGGTAGGCTTGTATCCCCATGGAAGCCCAAGCTAGGCTTGTTCTCCCAAAGTTATCCACCAACTAGGTCCTGCAAAGACAAATGAGCACACCCTCCAAGGATCTCAAGTCATAACATCAAGATAAGTGAATACAATCAATAAATAATCCATATAAGCATGTGCATCAAATATCACTATATCAAACAATTAACAGCTCAAAGAGACTATGAGTCTTGTCAAGCTTGAATATGGGAGGGTTGACGAGGTGTCTTATTGGGTAGATCTTGCCCTAGTTTAAGGAGAGTTTCCAACAGATCGCTCTCTGATACATGTAAAGTGGATGAAGTGGTTGGGGTCAAGAATCAATGGGAAAAGGTCTCATGACATACAAGGGGTCGTAGTGTATCATTCATGGGTGTCTTTGTAGAGGGTGTGTGGTACCTTCGTCCATAATGCACTTTTTCCAACCCCATAAATTTTCATTTTATCTTTATGTCTTTGTATTTTCTTTCATAATAGCATAAGGAGAGATTGAAGGTCATTTCCCTAGCGTGGTGACCAGATGATGGAAATGTCACCCACAAACCCCGAGTGAAAATGAGAAGGATGGCTCATAATGAGACCCCCTTTCTCTCAGCCATGCAACCGAGAGCCATTACCCTAGTTTGGTGACCAGATGATGGTAATGTCATACCACTAGATATTCATGGATGTGATAGGTCGGCTCGTGCTAAGACCTCCTATCCTTCAACTAACCTTTTAAGAATTCTTTATTATATTGTGGGTCCCCTTTATTCAAATATATGTGTTTCATTGCTTTCTTGGGTGATCCCTGGGTGAAGCATATGGAAGGTTTAAAAAATAATTTTATCTTTTACCCAACATCAACCCCTCTGGGCCTTACACCCCTTCTTCCCATAGTGTGATGGGCAACCCCTTCTTGGGTCAATACATCCTAAAATCCCAAGAGATAAGGAAATGGAGGGGAATACTAATGGAAAGTGGTAAGTATGGTTGGGAACGATACAGTGGCTCATTAAGGGAGTTTCTAGTAGCAAACCCATTCCAAAACAAGATCACTTACTGGGGCACAATGTCAACCACTAGGGAAAAATGAATAATGTCCAAGCATATATCATGAAATATAGAGCAATCTAATATACAACATAATAAAATGGCTTGAATATTGAAATGATGCTCACCATAATACTGACTTGTACCTCATAGAGCAAGGACCACTGCCTTCTTGAAGTGAGATGGTGTGGTGGATTCCATTTGCAAACCTATGACCATCTGTGGTGGTGAGTGGGTTTTCCATCTGTGCAAATGGTACTGTTGGTCATGTAGTCTCTTGACACTCCATATTTGCAACTTGAGGGCCTCGAGACATCATCTCCTTAGTTATCCAAAAAATGGGGATAACAAGATGCATAGTAGTGTGTGATTTTCCCTAGAAAAGACAAAAACATCAATTTGGAAGAGTTTATAAGTGTGTGGTGCATTTCTTTCTTCATCTTCTTCCTTGTTCTTTTTTTATTTTCAGATTTGAAGTCATCTATTAATGTCTTGTCTACACTTTCTTAGTCTTGGTATGTGCATGATGTGTGTGTAGTCCTCGTTAAAATTATATTCTGTATTGATATCTTATTTTTAGTTTCCATTGGGGAGTGATTTCCATTGACTTCCAGTTCTTTTCTGACATTTGTTTTTGTTTTTATTTAATTTTCTAGAAATCGTGTAATTAGTTTGCATCCCTTGTTAATATTCGATTTTGTAATTGATATTATATATTAATATATTTTTTATGTGTTTCAATGACATTAATGGACAAGTTTCCAAGGATTTCCTACTTTCTCTTTTACAAGTTCTTGTGTGTTGCATTAACTTTTTGGATGATTGTAATTAGGGATTTAGGTAAACATTGAAATGTCTCCGCATAAATTTAGCTCAATATAGAATGCTTACTCATTAAGATGAAAGACAGTTAAATTAATTTGTTAGAATTCATTTCAATTTCAAATGATCATCAACGGTCCAACATGCAATCCACATGGAACAAGTTTGCAATGTTATATTCTATTTCTTTTGATTTGTTCGTATGTTCTTTTCTCATGCAAAACTCTTAGAAAAAAGATTGTTTCCATGATTATTAGGAATGCTACCTAAGATCTTCATCTAATTGTATTAGTGATCAGGGGATCAAAATTTGCTCAAATTTCAAAGTGCTCGGATTGAGACGAAACCAGTACCATTGTGTCCGTCTCGTTTTCCTGATTCCGGCGGTATATTTATTTTCGCGAATGGAGTCCGTATGGAGGAGATATCGCAATTTTACCGTCAAGTCAAACAGGTCAAAATTGGTGATGACTGTACCTGTCCGTACAGTCCGTACGGCCACGTGGAGGGCCGTACCATGATGCTGACATGGCAGAGGGGTGACGTGGCGCACATTGGCTGGTTATTTGTTGTCCAATCATAAGCTAACACGTGTCACTTCATTTTT
>CBVK0101412250.1:0-13741 GCA_900067695.1 Picea abies | reverse complement strand
TTGATTAATTTCTGTTTTGCTTAAGAATCTATATGCATTGCTTTAATTCACAGGTTTAAAACTTACAGTGAGTAGTATTTTAGCAATATTCCCCTAGATAAATCTATTTGACCCATGCCTTTTGCTTCCCCGATACATAATTATGGAGATACCCCTCCACCCACTTGTTCACAATCTCAATTTTCCCATCTGTTTGTGGATGGTAGCTAGTGTTGGGAGTTAAATCAGTACCTACTAGCCAAAAAAATTCCTGCCAGAAGATGCTCATAAACCTATTGTCCCTGTCACTCACAATCGTCTTGGGTATCCCATGTAGCATGAAGGCTTCCTTGGAAAAAAAAATTGCCACCTAAGATGCAATGAAGTCCATGGAGACGACGAAGAAGTGAACAAATTTAGTCAAGCAGTCAACCACCACAAATATGCAATCCCTCCCTTGGATCTTGGGAAGCCCTGTAATGAAATCCATAGATACACTCTCCCAGTTGCACTAAGGAATAGGGAGAGGTTGTAATAGGCCTGCAGGGTGTGTGTGTTCATCTTTGTTCTACTGGAAAATGGCACACTCTTTGATATGGCGCGTAACTTCCCCTTTTAATCCCTTCCAAGCAAACCTTTCTCTGATCTATCTATAGGTTTTAAGAAACCCTTGATGCCCTGGTAAAGAAGAGTCATGGAATGCTTGAGGCACTCTTTTTTTTAATAAGGAATTTGGAATTGAATAGATTATTCCTATGTAGTAAATAATGTCATCCATAATCTTGTACCTATCATCCTGTATATGTCCATCCATCAGCTCACATGCAAATTTGTTCTTTGAGTATTCTACCAATAGATGAGACTCCCCATCAACATATATTTCTGTCATGGAGTATGTTGAAGGCCTTCAAGACAAGGAATCAACTACAACATTATTATTTCCTTTGACATATTCTATATCAAAATTGTATGCTTGGATCTTGCTTACCCATTTTTACTGTCTTCCGTTAAGGTACTTTTGGGCAAGTACTTGAGATTGTTATGGTTTGTTCTAACCACAAATTTCGCTCCAACTAGATATTGCTTGAACTTGGCCAAGGCATGCATTATGGATAGCATATATTTATCATAAATGGTTTATAGTAGATTAGGACCCCTCAATTTGTGTCTCTCATAGGCAATCAGATGCTTATTCTACATGAGCATAGCTCCAACACCTTCCCCAGATGCATCACACTCTAATATGAAAGGTTAAGAAAAATCAGGTAGACATAACACAGGAAAAGTACTCATCACCCTTTTAATTTTATAAAATGTTGATTGAGCTTCATCACTCCATTAAAATGCTCCCCTTCTAGTCAAATCAGTTAGAGGTGCACAAAGTTGGGAGAATCCCTTGAAAAACTTCCTATAGTAGCTGCAAATGTTGAGAAATCTTTTTGAGTTCTATATGTGTTCTGAGTATCTCTTCACGCCTAAACATTGCATGCATTTTCTTGATTGTCACAACTCTAGGTTAATCCCCTGGAATCCCCTTAAGAATGACCCTCTTTCCTTATTATGTGTTGAAGGACATCTCCATGGTTTTGTAATTAGTGGTGATTGGCCCCAAGGTGATAAGCCATTGCACACCTAAAATGATATTAGTGTCAAGAATATCCACTACATAAAAATCTTGTGTCAAGGTGTATATGCCCAAGGTCAAGTTCATATGTGGAATGTACATGTTACAAGCCATAGTACGCCCTCCTGGTACCTCAACAAAGAATCCCTCAAAATCAATTGTGGGAATATGCCCCCTCTTTACCATATCCATATTAATGAAGTTATGAGAAGCTCCTCCATCTATCAACAATGTTTCCTTTTGTCCCTATACAACTCCCTTTATCTGAAAAGTGTTAAATTTAGGCACCCCACTCATAGAAGCAATATCAACCTTTTTGAGTCTTACATTAGGGGATAAGGATGCCTCATGACCTTGCGCATGTAAGGATTCTTCTTTCCCCTTGTGGTTTTCATATATAGTATGGATGGCTCCACCCTCCTCATCATTTGTCTCCTCTTCACTGTCGGACACCACTTCTATATAGTGAATTCTCCCCTTGCCCAAACACCTATGACCTGGTTGCCATGGTTCTTTCCAAGTGAAGCATAGTTACTTTCTTGGTAAATATCTTCTTGTGGCTTCATCCAACTTCCCCTTGACTTTGTCGTCCTAGTGTCTTGGCCCCTTGGCATGATGGGAGGTTTGGGTGTAAATCTATTTTTATTAGCTGTCCCAACTAAATCTATGGTGTACTCAATGGAATCTAGTAAAGTTACATGCTTAAAATCCTTAACCCATCCTCTCATAGGTCCAGTCAGTCCTTCTATATACATCATTAGTAATCTGGATTCTGACACATCAGGAACCATAACCGACGCTCTCTGAAACTCCTCAATAAAGGATTTATATGCGCATGCTTGCTTAATCTGTGTAAGCTCCTTGAAATGACAATTTGGATCCTCTATGTCAAACATGTCAATGATTCTTTGAGTGAAGTCATGATAATAAGTGATGTGTTCATGGCCCAAGGTGGTCATTCCATGAAACCACCATTCACGCGCTTTGCCCATCAAGTACAATGTTTCATACTCGATAGCTTTCTCTTCCTCCATAGGATTCAATTGAAGGTCAGCATCCATTTTTTGAACCCAAGCTATGGCGGAGATGTGATTTGATCCATTAAAGGTTGGTAACTCCAATCTTCGTGCCTTATGCCCTAGTTCATTATCACCTTTGTAATGATCCTTGGATCTTCTTTTCATCTTCATGTGGAAATAATATCCCATGGAAACCTGTCTCATGAACCCCATGTTCATGGAATTGTACTCCCTTTCTAAAATTTCCCACTCATCTCCTAAACTCTCTTGAACAAAGGCATTAGTATCCCTTCTTTGTGCATCTAGGAAAGTGGGCATGTACGGCCTAAGAGTATATTTGCTAGCTGTGTGAGATGGGATTAGTGTACCATTGTTTGGTCTATTCCCCTCTACATGACCTTTATGTATGGATTCCTCATGGTTCACATCACCCCCATGAGATCCACTAGCATCATGACTTCCACCAAATAAGGGTGGATCTTTACCTTGTCTTTGCTCCATCAGATATTGAGAGAGAATACCCTAATGTTTAATCTACTCCTCCATCAAGGCTATCATTTTGTCTTTCCCTCTTTGAAAATTTGCAAAGGATAATTTGAGTTATGCTTGTCCCAAGGATAAGTGATTATGCATTTCCTCAAGGTTGCGTTGCATAGTCACCTAACTGTTTTTTAGTGCATCTTTCATTGTCTGAGCTACCTTATTCACCAAAAAAATTGCCTCATTAGATGTGGCATTTTATGTTTCATGAGTATCCCCCATACTGACTTCTGGCTCTTCCCCTTCTGGAATACCTGGTACTGGTTGTCCCCCACGGCCTCTTCTCATGGTCATTTGTATTTTATCAAAGGTTGGCGAAGGAAATTTTCTTTGATACCACTGTAATGTTCCCAAGCAGATTCGTTGGGGAACTTATTGAATTTCTGAACTTGTTTGTTTTCTTTTTGCAGGGTTTACTTCTATAGTTGCGCTTTAGTTGTTTTATGAAGAGTTTTGTAGCATTTAAAATAAAACAAAGAATTAGTTCACGTGATATAAGAGACATAAAACAAATATACTTAAGAAAATCTTCAGATCTGACCTTTATTTATTATAATAAGTTGACAGATCTGCAGATATGGTACAATAGAATAAGATAGATAAGCCAAAGATGCATGCACCATATAGATACAATAATATAGAAAAATAAGGTCTCCAATATCCCCCACAATTGACTGAAGACAAATACAAGATCGATTTATTTCCCTGATGAGCAATAGCCTTCAGATATGGTCCTGGTGCACCCCTCACTAGCTGGAAAAGATAGAGATTTCGGACTCCCTGAAGATGGCCTCCAAAACTCATGAAAATACTATCAAACTGTAGATTGGGAGTTGTAGATAACTAATGGAACAAGTTTGGGACCAAACTCTATGATAAAACCCTCTAACTCACTTCCCCCTAGAGGATTGGTGCACCCTCCTTCAGTGAATTCGCCCCAATGAAGAATAATTTGATATGCAAGAGGAAAATCTCCAACAACTGATGAAAAAGGGTTTTATATGGATGAAAATCACTCTTGTGGTGTCTTTATCTGAAGATCTAACCTCCACAAAGAAAATCAAATACTTATCCTTCAACTAGTGCACCTAACTTGCTAGAAAATCCCTTCAACTGCGCCCTGCTAGCACAAATCTCTCCTGAAATGGATATGGACTTAATAGAATGGTGAGGGAGTAATATTTAACCTCCTTGACCAAGCTTGGACCAAGACTAGATGGATATTTCACCTCCTTGTTGGTCTCTAGGGTTTCTTGACTCAAAACCCTCAAAACGTAAGCTGCATAGATCAAGAGATCTCAATAGAAGAAAAACATGAAGGAGGAGTGAGGCACCCTCCTCTCTCTTGTATACCTCCAAATCTAATTCTCAGTTGAGTTGCTTTATGATTTTTACTAAGGTTGTCGTTTTATTTTCTCCTTAAGTCACTTAACCTTTTCCTTTCTTCATAAAAGTATCTTTAATAAAATAACAATAATTCTTTAAGTGACCTTTAGCGCCTCATAGCCCCTTTTTACCCATTGGACTATAATCTAGAGGGGTGACTAGACTACTTGGTCCTTTTTTGTTCTTGTTAATGGGAGGGGAACATTATTGTCGCCCCTACCTTTCTTCTAGTAGTCAAGGGTCTCAACAGATCACTAAATCCAGCCTTTGCAAATCAAAGCCTAAAAGGTATATATGCAAGCCCATCTTGTAATATTACTCTTCTTCTTTTTCTGTATGGAATACTAATATTTTGTGAGGGTTAAAGAAATATGATTGAAAATATTTGAGAAATCATGGATCTTTTATGGGAAGTGACATGAATGCAAATGAACATATTGAAATCCTCTATTTTGTTATGGGGCTTCTCAGTGTCCAAAAACAACCATACTACCCATACCTTTCCCTATCAAGTTGGATACATTGATACAAGACTTAAATACCCATTCTTTCCTTAAAAGGGAATCAATACAAGAAAGCACACTAGTTATGGCTTCCAACAAAGTTGGAGAATAAGTTAAACATCAAGTATAACTGTTGGTTATCTCAAGGAGGCAAACTAGTCATGGTCAAAGAAGATCTTGAAGCCATCCCCATTTATTAGATTCCTCTAGCATGGATCTTGAAAGGCATTCTTGAAAAACAGGACAACTCTTCTTTTGATTCAATTGGTTTGGGAAATAGGAAACAATAAATTGGTATCGAGCTCATTCAAGTCACGTGGCTCTAGGCACAAGTCACAAAATCCAAATACTTCCCACATGACTCTATAGAGGACTGGATCTACAATCCCCCAAAAAATATTCAAAATGCATCAATCATCTAGAAAGCCACTCTTTCAACCTTCCACTTGATTGGTAACTAGTTAGTCTGGAAAATTGGAAGGGGACGAAAAGTTCTTATAATCTTAGATCCAAGGATAGGATTCAAGGAAGCTCATAAAATTCCTACTCATTTGATCCATGAGATGAAAAGAAAAGGCTACCAAACTCTAAGATATATTGCCCAAAAAAATCGAGACACGAGGCAACAACATGGGCTATCATGGAGGAAGATTAGCCTTAGAGAAGAAGATGTAGCCACTTGGGATAATTATACACAAAAGCTGCGGTGATCCTTTATGAACTTAATAGAAGAAGAGGATCAACTTGTTTGCTCCCTAAATCCCATGGGAAATTATGAGTTAAAATTTTGTACAAAGAGTTGACTTAGGGGGATAGTGAAGAGCCATAATTTTGGTGGTGGAAAAATATTTGGAAGTTAAAATGCCCAAATAAACAAAACTCTTTGTGTGGCTCCTCTTGAACAACAAATCCCTTACATGGGATATTCTCCAAAAGAGAAGTTTTGATGGGCTTGGTAGATGTTACCCGTGTAACATAGACTCTGAAACAAACTCCCACTTGATCTTGTCTTGTACTTACATGAAAGAGGTATGGAGGGAAGTGGAAAAATCCATGGGGTTAAAAAATGCATGGAATAGCACGTCAATTGATGAGGCTTTTAAAAATGGAGCTCAAACACTAAAACATCAAACTTCAAAACCCTCCCTCTCATTATTGCCTAAGGGATTTGGTTAGCAAGATACTCCATGTAGTTTGAAGATAAAGAGATCATCCCTCTACAATGTGCCATGCAAAGTGTGAACACACTCTTTGCTTTCCCTCGACATTCAACTTCTCACTCCCCCATCCAAAACTCCCATGGAACAATAAACAAGGACATGCTCTGGGCTTATTTTAATGGATCCTCTAAAGGGAACCATGTAAGGGGAGGAGTTGAAGGTATCCTACATCTATCATAGGATCACATCATTTCCTTTTCCATTGACATAGGGAATGAAACATACAACAATGTCATAAATGTCGCTATCTAACCCTCAAAAGCATGAATGGAGTTTAGATATAATTAAGTTACCTAATCATGTTCTCTCAATTGCTCTAAAGCATTTATCAACATTATATCTCTTTCTTTGACTAAATTGACCAACCTTTGTTATCAACGACAAAGGATTCTAAACGAAGAACAAAATATTCCAAATTTTTTTATTGTTTTTCTCTTGCAACACAACCCACATTGAAAGGCATGCATTGAGTTGTTCTAAGAATCATATCATCGAATGGGCATTCAACAATGTCATATTTAGGCAAGAGGTAAGCATCTCTATTTATTTATTCTTCTTCCTGTCTAGGTTAGATTGATTATTATATTGTGAAGTGTTAAAGGTTATAGTGCATCGCAAATATGAAAACTTTAAAATGTTCCTTTTCATCCATATGAAACACATCTTGGAATTGCGTGCCACATTCTTCATGTTATAACTCACTAACATAATCTAAATTATAAATGCACTCAATTAGTGGTGCACTCATGATGATCTATATTGTCAATTAGTATAACATATAATATGATATTTAGAGTTACCTCACAATATATGTTCTATGGAGAAGGACTTTCAACATGTCTCACAATAATCTTATTTCGAGGTCTTGTAGGGATTTTGACTTGTGGTTTGCATCTACATGATTTTTGAACTAAAGCATTACACACACTAATGATTCCTTGTTGTTTATTATGTCTAGTAAAAGTTAAAGGATGTAACACATATCCTAAACTAGATATTCTTTTTTAGCTCTCCCACACTCGAACAAATTAGTTTTGCATCAAGATTATGGGATAGAGGCAAAGGTACATAGTACATTTGCATTTTCTCTTTATACTTGTTGAGCTTCTTCATAGGTTAACACTAATTTTTTTATTATTTTTAATGAAAATTATTATTTCAATAGGGGGATCATTTTAATAGCACTCATAAACCTACTTAAGTACATGGTTTTAGTGTCGCTATACCCTAATAACCTTGGTTCATGTTCTTTTTTTTGGTGCATGTTATGTTTGTGAGTCTCATCCTACATCATATTTGTGTCACATTATCATCATAGTTGTAATGTTTTATGACCCCCAAAAAACTTCATTATCTACTAGTGTCATCGATGAGTCATACGACGTCAATATTTTCATTTGGAAGTTGTTAAGTGTGATATAAATGCATCAAAGTGCATCATAAGCATCATCTTAGAGTCATCTTGTTAAATATGCTGCATCGTAGTGATGTTTTTTTTTTTAAATATTAGACATTGTTTAACTATTTTACGTTTTGGCTTTTTTGTCGGAATTCAATGACATAAATCTGAACAAAATCGCAATTTAAATTGTATTTTGGAATGCATAAATGGATTCAGTATGTTGAAAAACCCCTAGGGCACTCTGATTATACAGTCTTAGCCACTCAAATCTGCAAATCCAACAAGCTCTCGTTGGATTAGGGGCAAAAGTAAACAGAAAATATCCCATGAAAAGGGACAAAACGTAGAACATTTAGACTATGACAAAAAATTATGTTGTTTTAGCTTTATGGAGATAAACTGTGTATAAAATTTCTGAAATTGTTAGCGCATCTACATACAATTCTAATGTCTTTCTTCTAGTGAGTACCAATTGATCCTCAACGAGGGAGGGTGCTCAAAACAAGACATTGTATTTGAGGTAATGATGATTTGATTCATTATATAGTGTTGCCTTATTATTATCGCACTCTTGTAGTGTTTCTTATTGGTGCTCTTAAGGATTTTTTCACATGTCCAATTTATTTTATAAGAGCTTTAAAATGTTTATTAATAAATTTTTAAATGATAAAAATTGCAAAATTATTTTAAAAAAATTATTTATCTATCATTTACTACACACACACACATAATTATTTATTTATTTTCACAAAATACATATCCTAGTGAAACCCACCAAGAACTTCCCCTCATTTCGAGGATGGTACCCAAGGTAAACCAGATTTGGAAAAAGGTCGAGGCCTTGTCAACATAGGGCTCAAGGTTGTTACAACAATGTACGCATTAAGAGCTTGACATGTCATTTGTGAAATTGAACCTATGTGGGGAGGATAACACTCCCTCTCACAACCCCCTCAACTCAACCAAATTGAAAAAAATCACAAGATTTAATTAACCATACTTTATTTCCCCGGATGGGGCATCAACATGTCCTGACGATAGTGTGTCTTGTGCAGAGGTGATGACTCTTAACCCCATGCAATAGGTGGATGGTTCACATGTTATGGTTGTTGGGGGGTCTGTACTTTAGTCGGAATGAAGCATCATAGTTGTTAATGGAGAGGATTTGGTGGATTGTGGGTAGGAGAGATTCCACAAGTTGAAAACTTGGCTCACACCCTCACATAATGGTGGTGTTCATGCTCAGGTTGTGCAATGAAATCCTAGTACATTTACAGGCGAAGGGCATTCTGGTTCCAATGCAGATAAATAACTAGGAGAAGGCCATGGTTGCAGTTTTGTTGTGTCTTTGCTACCTTAATGGTGGAAAGCGAGGAGTTTTTCACCATTGGGCAAGGTTCAATTCCCGTGAGGGCCTAACCTGAATAACCAGGAGAAGGCCATGGTTGCAGTTTTGTTGTGTCTTTGCTACCTTAGACAGTCAAGCTATGTTCTCATCAAGATTGTGTCTGACTATCTAGTGTCTCTATCTTGCATACTCATGGCTCCCCATGGTTGCAATCCCCAACCCTCTTCTAATGGTTCGTCGCATGTTGCCAGGGTTTTTATCGTTACTGCAGATTTTTACCGTGATTTTGTGCCTGAGGAACACTAGGTGACCATGATTGTGTTGGAGACCAAGATCAAGTTGGTCAGAGAATTTAAGGACGATGAGGAAGTTGAGGAGTAGTTGGGTGGCTTAATCCCGAACCTAGGTTATAACAGAACTCATAACTCTAATTTTTTTAAGACCTGGACTCTATCGGCACACCAAAACCATCGTGGCTCTCGGCATCTTACCTAAGGATGAAGAATTTTGCCAATTGAAGCATCGTATGGAGACTCTTGAGGAGTAGAATGCTTACCTTATGTCGATGATGACCTAGATAGTTAAGCATCATGGAGGAACCTTTCAACCTCCTACTGCTAGTCAACTATGGGCAGAGTCCTCTACTACAGTTGCTCACCTGGATGTCGTGGGTCAATCTTTCTCTCAGGTTCCTCATGCAAAGGAATAACATCTTTCACAGTTTTTTCAGTTTCCTTTTATACCAAGTTTGGTATGTCATAGGAAGCCTTAGTAGTTCTTCTATATACAGTTGGTCACATAAACTTCATATTTTAAGACAGATTATGCTTTTTCTGGCCTGGTTTCCCCTCTGGGGCAGGCAAGTTTTCTTACTCTTTTTTTATTGCAGAAAACTGTCATAGTCTTTCTAACATTTTATACAGTTCAGGCATCTATGTATATCTTGTTCATATTAATATAGCTTTTTCTTACTCACAAAAAAAAAAATAACAATACTTCTATTATTATTGAAAATAATTGAATATAAAATAATGTTAAATTATACGAGCTTTAAAATAATTTATAGATAGTATATTGTGAAATATTAATAAGTGTTTATTTAATTGATTTTGTATTATGGCCAAGATGCATGACTCATATCCATATGAAGTAGGAAAACCCTAGATGTAGACAAAATCATAATTGTGCCCTAGCATAATGTTCAATGTACATAAGATTTTTGTGTGTTTTCTTGACCAGATAGGGATACATTAGGCAAACTGGGACGTGGGTAAAAATGAAGAAATATGTGCTTGGAAAATTCATAGTCAATTATTATTGTGTGGATTTTCTCCCTGGTACAGAAAGTGGGACTGGAGGTATGATGGTGATCCATTGGCAAAGAATTCAACCACGACTATTGGGTATTCTAGTTAGAATTACACCGACACCCATGAGAAGATCAAGAAAAAAAAGTTTAGAATGTCATAGTCCAACCCAACACCAATTTTTACATCGTGGAATCCCCTTCGCCTCTAGCAATTTTTAGTAGTGGGAGTTTTGTAACTCACGAGGGCTCACTCATGAATGAGAGAATAAGGGGGACTACTTTGGGTCGAGGATTGAAAGCTTTTCCAAGTTTAAATGAGTTATATTTTTGTGGAGGGGATATTTCAGTGATGAGGATATGGATACTAGGTTTTATATAGGTTGAATAATGGTGGTAAAGTGGGAGCTATAAGGCCACATAGGTGGAATTTGTGCAAAGCATGGATGAGGAATGTTTGGATTATATGGATGACCCGTTGGAGAGTCAACAATGGATGAGGAATGTTTGGATTATATGGATGACCCGTTGGAGAGTCAACAAATATGCACTAACCCATGTTTCAACCCACCTAGAAACATGTTGGATTCTAAGAGGATATATTAGTGGGATCGCACTTGCTGGAGGAGGAAATAGTGGTTGTCACAAGCGAACTGGCTTAGGAAATTTATGGTCATGATACTCATTTCAAGGCTCAAGTGAGTGAAGGATTGAAAGGACTAATCAACATCCCTTATAAGGCTCTTATATACAAGGTAGGTACACTACCTACAAAGCATGTTGGAATATATCACGTAGATCCTCTTATTTTAATCCATAGGACAGATGAAGACAAGGTTTTAACTCGATCACATGATGGTTTTGAGACTAGTAAAGGAATGGTGGAGACCATGGTCATTAGGAGAAGTGAAGACCTATTTCATTTAACCATATTCTATAAAAGTATTCCTTTTAGGTGTGGGAATTACCACAGTTATGGGAAAATGGTAGTTAATTTTACTTTCCAAGTCAAAGGAAGATATGGGCTCAAAGGAAGCAATCAAGAGGTATCGGGGAGTTATGTATGAGAACAATCCATAAGTCTAGCTAGAAGGAGGAATTGGGGGATAATATGATCATTGGTTCTCGTTGAGATACACCTTTGGAAGTATAACATGAACCTTCATTATTTGCCAATTTTGGATTCATAAAGAAACAATAAGGATTACTTGCCACAATCGAGTAAGTCCATACAATATCCTTCTTCAAATAAAAGGAAATCCCCATAAATTTTAATTTTTGGGTCTTGTTCTTTACAAGTAGAAACCAAAGGTTTTAAATTTTAATTTTTGGGTCTTGTTCTTTACAAGTAGAAACCAAAGGTTTGCAATCTATCTATGATTTTCTACCTAGTCTTTCTAAAATAAGAAACCCCAACTCTCCTACTCTCATACGTATTCTTGGGATAGGAAAGCCCTTGGAAGATGAAAATTCCCATGCAGTGGCATTTTCAAACCCAAGCATGGATATAGAGGCCTAGAAGACAACTTAAGATACAATTCCCTTGGAACCCTCAAAATATAATCCAAGACCTAGTGGAAAAAGTTCTCTCGACTTCCCAGGAAATGTGGCAGGGTGGTTGGGTTTCCTCAAAGAGAGAGGTCAGAAACCTAATTAAAGAGGAAGTAATTCCTACTTGTCCTTAGCAAACAAATAAGCATCTTCAAAAATCAAATGTGGAAAACAGTTATCCCATACATGATCTATTAGAGAAAATTCCCCATATGAGGGTCCTGTATGAATTTCTCGACCCTAAACTACAAAGGGATAACGGATCCCTCAAAAAATTAGCCACAAAGAGGCTAATAGACACTATAAAAACATATATTATTGTGTTGCAAGAAATCATGACCGTTGGGGAGAAAATCACTTGGGAACTTTAAAAAACGTTTTGTAGCTAGAAATTCAATTTTACAGATGCCATTGGGATATCAAGAGGGAACATTTAGGTGGAAGAATTGTTTCTTTACTATTACTAATTCATGGCCTTTTCCTACAGGACTAGGGATTTCCATTTTCTCTATGGATTTGAGGAAATATATATTAGTTTTGAATGTATATGGAACTTACATGGATAGGGTGGAGTACTGGGATAAGTTCTTGAAAATGGAATTTATGCAAAATGGATTAGTTGTGGCGAGGAAGACTTAAAATTTACTATGGGAGCTTAAAAAGTATGGTAACATTTAGTGCAAGTGGATTGTCTTTCAAGTTATTTTATAAGAAAAATGGAAAAATTAGGCTTGCTTGATATTGAACTAGCTAAACTAGCTCCCACTTGGAGGAATAAGAAAATGGGAGAAGCTAAAATTTCTAAGAGGCTCGATCGCTTCTTAACCTTTGAAGTGTTCCTTGATGAAATCATTTAGATAAAACAATGGGTCACGCTGGGAGGGGATTCTAACCATAATCCAATAGTTCTAGAAGTAGCACCATCACAAGATAAACCTCTCATCCCCTTTAAACTGAACACAAAATGGTTGAAGGCAGAGGAGTTTGTAAACAAGCTCAAATTTGGCTAGAAATCTTATGATGAAAACTTAAGACAATTTGCATCCATTCAATTTCACCAGACCTAGAAAAAGAAAAAAATGTCATTGCTCAATGGGAAAGAGATAAAAAGCGAAAAAGATGATAGGACCCTTAAAGAAGTGGGGGGTTCCCTAGAAGTATTGTAACATGGTTACCAACTTGACAAGAACTCTCAAGAGTTCTTGTTTTTTTAGAGGTTGCATTTAATGGTTGTTTTTACCCTCATCTTGAAAAGTGGTGTTGCTAGTAGCACCTTTATTATTTTCATGTTTAAATTGCCAGTTTTTTGCAACCATGGCATTAATAGCCTCATAATATCACCAACATAAACCTTAAAATCAACCACTGAATCAAAAAGTGACATTCACACCAACACCATTTTTTATTCAAATTTTAAAATTGCAACTACTTTGAGACCATGGAATTAACAACCGATACCGTTGCAACCAAAATATTAAATTCAACCCCTTAATCAAAAAATGGTGCTCCCGGTAGAACCCTCCTCCTCTTTTTGAGGCTAAAATTACAACTATTTTGAAATCATGGCATTGAAAATAAGTATCCTTACAACCAAAATCTTAGAATCAACCCCCGAATAAAAAAAATATGTGCTATCAGTAACACAATTTTTTTTCGGGCCTAAAAGTAAAACATTTTTGAAATCGTAACATAAGAGCCTAAAATTGTTGTATATAAATTCATTAAAAAAAATTGAAAAACAAGGAAAATAAATAAAAATATATATAATAATAATAATGAGGAAAAAAACCTCGAAATGAAAAAATTAAAAATTAAAACAAATTAATTAATTAAACTTTGCTTAAAAAAAATTAAAATATATAT
>CBVK0101412244.1:0-12472 GCA_900067695.1 Picea abies | reverse complement strand
TTTGACAGTGGATCTCAAGTTAACCTAATATCTGAAGCAATTGTTAAGAAAATGGGTTTGAATATGACACCTCACAAAAATCCTTATTCTTTAGGATGGGTATGTGAAGATGTTAAGTTGCAAGTATTGAAATAGTGTAAGATCAAATTTGCAATTATAGATAAGTTCTTTGACAATGTGGAGTTAGATGTTGTGTCTCTTGACATTTGCGGCATTATCTTGGGTATTCCATATATATTTGACAGGAAGGTTATTATATCACAAAGAAAATAAATATAATATTTTCAAGGATGGGGTTGAATATATTGTCAGAGCTCATCGTATCAAGACCAAACATACTCCTTATGGAAAAGGTGTAGTTAAATTTTATTTACCTAATATTGGAGAAAGAATGATTTCAAATATATGGTATGTACCAACCTTTAAAAATAATTTGTTGTCTTTAGTCACGATTCGACAAGTAGGACATCAGGTGATTATGGAAGATGTCTTAGTTAAGATAAATTCAATCAAACAGAATATGAAAACAGTGATGATAGGTTATGAAGATGGAAAATAGTTAAGGATGAAAGGGACAGTTATTCCAAGGCATTCAGACTTTGCAGGAGCAGTAAATACAGGTATTTCACCTATCTGATTGTGGCATGTGAGATATGGACATCTCAACTTTGAAAGTCTCTCTCAATTTCAAAAACAAGCGATGGTTAAGGGACTTCCAACTTTCAAAAAGGAAAATACAAAAAGTGAAGCATGCATTTATGGCTAACAAAGTCTTCCTAAATGTGAAGCATGCATTGATACATCCAGTCCATTTAATGGTCATTTGAGCAACATGTTAAAAGGTCATTGTAAAACATGAGAATTTGAGCATTAATAAAGAAGGTCTCTATTGGAAGCGGACCTAGAGACGTAGCCTAAATTGGGTGAACTCCATTATCAAACTTGTGTATGTTATTTCATTGTTGTTGTTCATTTGATGCTCAATTATTTGCAAGTTATTTATCATTAAAGTGTATATGATTAGATAAGTTTTTCACATGTAAACTTGGAATCAGTCAAGCGATCGTTATTATTTCGAAGATCAAGTAGATGTTTATGTGTATTTAAAATAATTAGCATCTAAGGATTTTTCGGATCAAGTTGGTATCAGAGCAGGTTTGAAGAGTGTTTGCAAGTGAATGGTTACAAGATCCAAATTCAAACTTGGTAAAGGAGAGCTTGCAAGTTATAAGTATGAGATTGAAAGAAGACTTTCTAAGCATAAGATGGATTCGAAAGGGAAGGAAGGAGAAGATAATCCCATGAGTCCATAAGAAATGATGGATACACTTCGCTCAATGAAAGATATAATAGATTATTTGCAACGAAGAATTCAAAAGCCCGTAAGTGGGGAATCTTTGGTAAAAGGAGAAGGAGGAGGCAAAGGTGGTGGACCTTCAAAACCCCCCTCACCATCCTCATAATCATCTTCTTCTGAAGCAAGTGAACATTCGTCTCCTCAAAATAAGTCCTCTAAGAAGTCTGATCATAATCTACCTTTATTAAAGTTGGATGTCAAGTTCGAATTTTTTACCTATGATGGAGAATTGGATGTTGAGAAATTGGACAACTGGATCAAGAAAATAGAGGTATATTGCAGGGTTCAAAATATCTTGGATGAAGATGAAAGGATAAAATTAGTTTCTCTTCAACTAAGTGGCACAACCTTAATATCGTGGGAGAGTAAAATGCAAGTTGATCTTTTTCAAAAGGGTAAAGTAATATTTTCTTGGGATAAGTTTACTAAGACTATAAGAAAGCAATTCTATCCACTAGCTTATGCACAAATGACAATGATATAATGGAAACATCTAAGATAGGGTAAAGGCCAAAATATTCAGGCATATACACAAGAATTCAAAAAGAAGGCATTATCATTAGGGATTTCATTGTATACCCATGAAACTCTTCTGAAGTATATTGGTGGCATGTACTCATATCTTCGTCATACTATTATAATGTTTAACCATACTAATATTGATAAGATGTATGTACAAGATATGCATATAGAGGCTAGTAAGGGTAAGCATCCAAGCAAAGATAACAATCCATACAATTTTGAAAAGAATCTAAAAGGTAAATGGAAGATTAAGAAAATAGCCACAGTAAAGCAAGCTAAGGAAAGACCTACATGTTCCCACTGTAATAAAAAGGGACATGAGGAATCACAGTGTTGAAAGTTTCATCCAGAATTACGACCAAAGAAATTCAAGAATAAAGGGAAGCAGAAGACTACTGCATCAACTCATCGGGATCTAGGGTCAGATTCTGGAGATGAATCTAAGATCATGGTAATAGGAAGCAAAGTTATATTAGCTATCCATTCTAATTATTCATTTCAATATGCTAAATTGTAAAGTGATACCTAGCAAAAGAGAAGAAGTGAGCTTTTCCATGTCAGATTTATAGCCAAGCATACAAAGGTAGATACTTTATTTGAAAGTAGATCTCAAGTTAACTTAATATCTGAAATAATTTTTAAGAAGATGGGTTTGAAGATGACACCTCACAAAAATCCATATCCATTAGGTTAGGTGTGTGAAGATGCTAAGTTGCAGGTAACAAAACAATGTAAGATTAGATTTGCAATAACAACTAAGTTCTTTGATGAGGTTGAATTAGACATGGTACCTCTTGACATTTGTGACATTGTCTTGGGTAGTCCATATCTATTTGAAAGGAAGGCTATATTCTATCGCGAAGAAAATAAATATCATCTCTTCAAGGATGGGGTTGAATATATTGTCAGAGCTCATCGTATCAAGACTAATGTTTCTTTAGTGAGCACAGGGAAAATGAAGAGACTCATGAACGCAAGTAAATATTTTGTTCTCATGATAGTGAAATAGAAAGAAGAAAAGATAACATATTCTTTATCAGGTTGTGATCCAAATCATAAACAAGAGTTGGCCAACATCATATCTAACTATGATAAGTTTTTTTAGGAACCTACAGGGTTTCCTCCTAAGAGGGAGTTTGAACATGAAATATATTTGCAGCAGGATGCTCCTCTTCCAAACATTGGAATGTACAGGTCATCAGTGATCAAGATTGCAAAAATAAAGAAACATGTTCAGAAGTTTATCAATAAAGGAATCATCAGGCCAAGCTCCTCTCTGTGTGGTTTTCCTATTGTATTAGTTCCAAAGAAAGATGGCACATGGAGGATGTGTATTGAATTCCAAGCCCTGAACAAGATTATGGTAAAGAATTGTTATCCTCTTCCCAAAATTGATGATTTATTGGATCAATTAAAGAATGTCATTTATTTCACTAAGTTGGAATTGAGAAGTGGTTACCATCAGATCATATTTGCAAAAGGTGACATATAGAAAATTGTTTTCAATACCAAGCAAGGATTGTTCAAATGGTTAGTTATGCCATTTGGGTTATGTAATGCACCAACAACATTTATGAAGGTAATGAATGGTGTGTTTAGACCCTACATAGATGATTTTGTTATTGTCTATTTGGATGATATATTGATTCTTAGTTGAAGATGGGAAGATCATATAAAGCATGTTAAGACATTCTTTGAACTCTTGAAGAAGGAGAAAGTATATGTAAAAATGTCTAAATGCAAATTTGGCAAAACTTCTCTGGTATATTTGGGTTACATTGTAGGGAATGGTCAGCTAAAAATAGACCTTGCAAAAGTAGAATTCATTGTGAAATGGCCCAAGCCAACTACTATCACAGAAGTCGGGAGCTTCTTAGGAACAATATTGTACTGGAGGAAATACATTGATAATTTTCCATACATAGCATCTCCTCTACATGCATTAACAAGTATTAAAAAAGTGTTTCAATGGGGAGGCAAACAACAGAAAGCCTTCAATACATTGAAGAAAAATATAAGCACTGCACCAGTTCTGGCACTTCCATGTCTACAACAGCCATTCGAGATTCAAACTAATGCAAGCGGATATGCCACGACAACAATCTTGATGCAACGACGTGAACCTATATGTTATCATTCTGAGACTTTTACTCAAGTTGTGATTAATTATCCCACGTATGATAAGGAATTGTATGATTTAGTACAAAGTGTAAATAAATGGAAGCATTACTTAATGGGAAAGGAGACCATAATTCATATAGATCATCAGCCATTACAATATTTGCAGTCACACACCAAGCTAAAATAGTCATGACACTTCAGATGGATGGGTTTCTTACAATAGTTTCATTTGGTAATCAAGTGTAAGAAAGGTATTCATAACAAGGTTGCAGATATGTTGTCAAGACCAGTGATTACTACAATGACAATACCAAGGTATAATCCTTTAGTGCATGAAAGTTATACAGAACAATATGCTAAGGATGATGATTTTAAAAATGTATATGATGCATTAACTCGTGGCAATCAACAGTCAGATTATTATATGCATGACAGTTTATTATATCATCTTGAAAATATCTGTATACCCAGGGATGAAAGAGTAAATGTAATAATATAAGTTCATAAATCTCTCATTTCTGGACATTTCGGGGTTGGTAATACAATAGCACAGTTATAGAGATATTGTTATTGGCCTCGAATGAATGAAACAATTTCCAAGTATATCAAAGGGTGTGTTATGTGTGCCACAAGTAAGCATAGCAATAGAAATTTGGGGTTATATACACCACTTCCAGTACCTTCTCAACCATGGGAAAGTATCTCCATGGATTTTGTAGGGGGTTTACTGACAGCCATGACAGGTTATGATTATCTATATGTTGTTGTGGATAGATTCAGTAAGATGTGTATTTTAATGCCATGCAAGAAACATGTCATAGTTGAACAAACATCACAGACGTTCATTTCTAATGTATGGGTTCATTTTGGACTTCCTACATCTATTATTTCAGATCAAGACTCTCTCTTTTTGGGAAAGTTTTGGTCTCACTTATGGGAACTCATGGACACTAAGTTGAAGAAGAGCACAATGTTTCATTCATAGACAGATGGACAGATAGAGGTGGAAAACAAAACAGTGGTACATTTACTTTGAGCATATTGCAGCAAGCATCCTAAGTTATGGGATGAACAATTACCTTATGTACATCATGCCTATAATCATTCCATCCATTCTCCTACTCTGAAAACTCCTTTTGAAGCATGTCTAGGGTACTTGCCTAAATCACCTATGGAATTTGATTTTGGAGAAGCAAATCAAGCAAATGGACAGAATGATACAGATAAAGCTAAAAGTTTCATTCAAACGATTCAATGGGTACATTAAGCAATACAGGAACAATTGGATAAAAGCTAATCCAAGTATAAGGCAAGGCATGACAAACATCGTGTTGATCATCAATTTGAAGGCAGTGATCAAGTATGGTTACATATCAGTAAAGATAGAATGAAAGGTGAAGGTAAAAATCTAAGTCCAATACGATATGGTCTATTCAAGATCTTAGAGAAGATTGGTACTAATTATTTTCGTTTAGATCTACCAGCCTACATACAAATGTATCTAGTGGTAAATGTTGAGAATTTGAAGCTTTATGAGCCTCCTATGATTATAGATGAAGATGAAAGTATTCAAGTGAAGATGATGATTTTTCTTCAGAATAATTGGACGAGCTACAGGAAGATGCTATTCTCGAGAGAAGAATCGGGACATCACAACGAGGAGATGTGGAATATCTTTGAGTTGGTCTTAAAGGAGTAAAACCAAGTAAAGCAAAGTGGATCGAGATCAAAAGGGTGAGGGAACTCTACCCTCACCTAGTTCTTGAGTAATCAAAGATTTTGGTGGTCCAAAAGGCTTCCAATGGGGAGGAAGAATCTAGGAGGATCTGGGAATGCTCACAGAGGTCTAGGAGGTTCTGAAACACTCACAGGGGTTCAAAATGGTTTAGAAATGCTCAAAATTTGATCATCCCAAATTCTCTCGAAAACATCATTAATGCATAGAGCTCGTCATCATATTTCCAACGATGCAAATGGAAATTCAAATAGAGTTATACCACAAAAGTTATGAGTAGTCAAAGTTCAATTCAAAGGGAAAAAGTGAAAGGTGACACGTGTCACCACTGCAAGGGTGACACATGGCACACGATCGTAGGACCGTACAGGTGACTGGGAAAGTATGTACAATCGAATTAGACCAATCATATGTTGAAACAAGGCAAGGGATAACCAATGATAGGCTACCACGTGGCGACCTCCCATTGGCCAATATTGGTCAGTGTTTACCAAAATTTATGCATTCGATGGGGGTCGAGCCCGCGACCTCCATAAACCTTAAAAAATCCTCCAATACAAGTGCGTCAAACACATGTTGCTTAACCTCATATGGTTTCATATTTATTTAAACTTGTTTAAAAGTTCAAATGGCAGTAAAAGGGTCGAGGGCTTAAGCCCTCGAACCTAGTTGTATACATTGCAATGTAACCCTATGTAAACCACATAAGGTCCAATGTATTATATGCCATCGTGGATATGGTTTAAAACCTATACTATTAATATATATTGCTTGATAACTATGCCCTAACCAGTGTATTCGTTATAACCAAAATACTATGTATAGTATGGTCGACGGGGTTTGACCCTGCGACCTACTATACAATACCTAAACAACTTAACCAATCCTACTAAGGATATGGGTTGGTTATAAAAATTTCCTAACTATTACTTAAATGTCGACTGGAAGTTTCGGAGGATGGTTAATGGCCCATGCCCTACTTAATGGCACATGGACCAAAGATTGTACACATTCATTATTGGAGAGTTTTGTCTCGAAGTGTGTGCCTGAGGGTACATAGGCTTTGAGGCTACACCGTAAAGTGTGTCGAGAGGTCCCTTGATGGAATTTCAAGAAATTTATACTCATTTTTCATGATTTTTCGCAAGGACTCCAACGGTGCATTCTGTTTATGCATTTGAGAAACATGTAAAAAGGTCATTGTAAAACACAAGCATTTGAGCATTACTAAAGAGGTCTCTATTAGAATCAGACCCGAAGACGTAACCCAAATTGGGTGGAATTCGTTATCAAACTTGTGTATGTGATTTCAATATTCTTGTTCATTTTTGTTCTCAGTTATTTGCAAGTTATTTATCATTAAAGTGTATATGGTTAGATAAGTATTTCACATGCAATTGCAATCAATTAAGAGATCGTTGTTATTTTGAAGATCAAGTAGATGTTTATGTGTATTTAAAATAATCAACATCTAAGGATTTCTTTTATCAGCATCCCCACTCCATCCTCTTGAACCTCTCCAACAATTACTGCATAAATTTGTGATCAGTTCCATCTCATTTCTCTCTTCATACTCAATGTAGACACAAGTTGCACCTTTTCATGAGACTTCACCTTTTCACGAGACTTCCTTGTGGTTGTGCACATAACCCATGCTTTATATTCACCAAGTATAACCATATTGTCCATCCATGGCATGGGAAATGCATGCATCCTCCTTACGAACTCTTTTCCAAGAATCACCTCAAAGTCATCCATAGGCATCACCATGAAGTTATCCTGACCTTCCCACTTGTCAAGTCGAATGTCAACTGATGAGGAAACACCATTTGTTGACTTTGCCTTAGAGTTTATTACCTTCATCGTAGCTACACATGGGGAGACTATGAGTCCTAGATCCTTTGCTACCTTAGTCTTCAAAAAGATGTGTGAGGCACATGAGTAAACAAGATCTTTCATCATTCTTCCATTAATAACCATATCCAAAAAACACAACGGATGGTTTTGGATGCCAAATTTTCCACCCAAGGCACCCAACACACCAACCCTTTATAGCTTGGTGTAATATGAGATTTTCCACTCTTTCTATGTTAAGTGAAAAAGACAACCGAAATTAAATACAACATACATGTGTTGTACACATATTTCACAGACTATGTGGGAGTGCCCCTTGGTCCATCGCTTAGTTCCAAGGTGCTTCGTCGCAAGTCCTTGGATATCCTGGCTCACTGCCCAAACTAAGACTCTTCCACTTCAGGTCACGGTGGGACACTTGAATCAACCTACCTTGAGTCATCTATGACCTACTTTCGTTTCATTACTTCATATACCTCTTTCCACAGAGTCACCCCACACGAAATCACAATACAACATACATGAGTCGTACACATATTTCGCAGACTATGTGGGAGCACCCCTTGGTCCATCGCTTGGTTCCAAGGTGCTCCGTCGCAATTCCCTACATATCCTGGTTTGCTGCCCAAACCAACACTCTCCCGCTTTAGGTCACAGTGGGACACTTGACTCAACCTGTCTTGAGTCGTTTGTGACCTACTTTTGTTGCATGACTTCATCCGCCTCTTTCCACAGAGTCATCCCACCCTTATTCACCCCACTTTTAGATTGTGCGAAGCCTACCATATTATGCACTCTATTTATACAAAATCCTTGATTACAAAATCACTCTAATACCATATGTCACGCCGCCAAGAGTCATTCCCAAGTCCAACCTTGTCGTCTTGTTGATGTGCGGCACCATGGTGGTTCTCCCTTGGCAACTTGACTCAACCAAGGATACTTAACCCAGACTACTCCTCTTCACCTAGAGCATACCCATACTCTATTCTAGGTTACATGTGAGTCACATCCTTACTCTATGCAAATCAGTTGTATATTTAGACATTTGTTATCTCTATTTAATGCTTAGTCAAATTTGCATACAAAAGAAAACATGTGAAACACAAGAGACAAATATAAAGTGTGGGCGGCATGAACCATACCTAACACTCGACTACATTTATTTATACACAGAGAAATATTTACAAAGAGGGTGTTACTGTCATAGTTAAGAGAATGGACATAGTCTCACAACTCTTCCTTACATATCAGAATTGTCCAGACCTGTGATTTCGTCTCTCCTAAACTCCCCTTTGTTATTTTTTCTTGCCTTAGCCTAAGGTGCACCCCTCTAGTGCACCCAGCCTCATATCTCCATCTCTTTCTCACATTTAGTTTATGTTTCCTTTGTTTGGTAATGTGCCCTTGCCTTATATGGACTCCAAGATTCACTTTGTGTGAAACGTCACGTATGTTTGGTGTGTTGTGCCCCTTCACGAATCATCACACTCAACCGACCGTCGCACCCATCCGTGGACCCAGGGTGCCCATCTAAGCCCATGCACTTATCAATCATTCATTTCTTTGGACCAACATGCCCCATCCTTGGGTGCCCACCCCTTGTCTCATTCTTCCCTTTGTTTCGGTCATCGTAACTCTCCATGGGTGTGTCGATGGAGTTGTTTAGCCTCTCCGGTGCACCCATGTTGTTAAGGGAAGATGATTCCACTCCTTGGGTGTGCTCCCAAGTCTCCCCGATCTTTCTGAAATGCAACCCAAGTCTTCATCATCTGTCATAAGGGAAGGAGGGTGTGTACCCCCTTGGGTGCAGACATCACCATTGTGCCCCCAAGGTGCTCCTACCCACACCCAAACCATATCCGTTCACCTAACCAATTGTTTGCTCCTTGTGCTCTTCATCCATCCATCATTGAACCTACCTAGGGAGTGCTCACACTCAGTGGGTATCCCCGTAGGCCTTACACCCACCATTTAGTCATTTCCATAATTTCCATAATTTCCATGTCCACTTGTTCATTTTCATTACTATGTTCATAATTCATTTCCATTTACCATTTTCCTTTTCCTATTTCCTCTTTCCATTTCCTTTTTCCATTTTCCATTTTTCATATTTCCATTTTCCATTTTCTATATTTCATATTTCATTTCTATTTCCTTACTTTCACGTAACCCTACTACTTACCTCTCCAACACCTAGTCATTTTTCATGACTTGCCAAGTTTTATTCCTTTTTACACCAAATATTCCATTGCAGATGTGGGACAACCTTCCTCCCTCTTCACTTAACTTTTTTCTGTGTCATGTATCTCGTGCCCACAATCATGCGACCCTCAATTTTCACCTCTATCTTTTGCGTTACCCAAATTGCACTCTTCATGACTTAGTCATTTTACTGGGTTTTACACTATGTTTTTACTGAGTCCCATACTTAGTTTATTTTTGTCTTTTGAATGTGGATACGGACTTCTAACCCGCATGAATTATCACTTATATTATTTCTTTACTCACTTTTACACCTAGTATATTTTTCAATTCTAGATGTGGGAGTCCTCCCCTTCCACCGTTTTCATTTCATCGTGTCTTGTGTCCTGCACTCGCAATCCCACTTTCACCATAATGCACTTTACATTCCCATTTTAATGATTTTTATCTCCTCACCTACCTCATAACTCCACAAACACTTCATTTAATTTTTTAATATTATTGCTTATCCTAAGTTTCTTCCCCCTTTTCATGGACCTATCATGATAGGACATGTGATAGTGAGGTGGACCTATCATATGTGGACACGTGGAAATGAAGTGGACCTACCCCTAGGTGACACATGGACATACATAGATTATTGGGCGATGATTGGGGAATGATTGGGCCACCAAAATATTACGAGGGCATGAATTTTTCTAAGGCACGAGAGCTACACTAAGGCTTCCATAAGTTCTTCTATTTCACTCATGAATGATAAGGGAGGCATATGCATTATAAACACTAATATCTGTTAAGCCCTAAATTCTGGCACATTACCCCTTAAATAGGGAATATTACATTAGTATTGTTATTTTATTTATGTCGGCTTGGGTCCATTAGTTTTAATTGTACCTCCTAGTCTCATATATATACCAATGAGACCTTTTCAATTGGAATCATCTTGTATTTGTGAATTCGTGTGATTTATAAGGAGATTGCCCCCTCAAAGAGGTTGATTATCTAAACTTCTCTCTTTTTCAACACGTGGAGTACTTATTCTAAGGTTTTTATGCTATTTTGATATTTATTTCTTAACAGTTGGTATCAGAGTTAGACAATCCTCGGGACTGGCTTCTTAAAAACAAGTCTTCGTGGAATTTTCACTACAAATTATTTTTTTGGAAGGTTTCAGTATCTCAAATTCATATGGTGTAGAGGAGACATATAGAGTTAACTTGGGTCCAAATTTTAGATCTTGGTGCATTATATTTTTGGAGATACATTTGATTCAAGTTAGGGTTTTTTACTAGTCCCGAAACTAGTCTGAAACGGGTCTTCTTGAATTTTCGCTCCCAATTTTTCTTGGCTTATTTTCAGGTTCTGAAATTTTTACAGTACGAAGGTGGAATAGTGAACTATATTGTGTAAAAATTCCAGTTGTTGATTCACTTTACTCTAAAATTTATTCTCTAAGGAAATTAGGGTTTTGGGCTAGTTCATATTTCAGTCTAAAACAAGTGTTCTCGGGAAAAATGTTATATCTGAAGCTACAGACCTCCAAATTGAGTGAGACCTATTCCATTAGTTAGGGTATGGACCAAAGTTATATTGGTGCAAATTTCAAGTTCTGAAGTGAAGATAGTGACACGCGGCAGGTCGTACAAGTTCGCTCTCCTTAAAGGGAAAAAATCATCACATCTTGGGAAGGTTATCATAAAATTCTCTTGGAGAATCGAATATTGGTCTAACCTTTGGTGTTGGAAAGAAGAAAAATTTTAGATTTAGAAGGGCCAAAATTGCAGAGCTATAGTAGAATAAAGGTCGACTAGTAGAATAGTCTCCAAATCAAGGTTTTAAAAGGTGTGTTTTTTTTTTTGGAAATTTGCATATATTTTGACTAGAAGATCCAGTTGGGGTGATTCAACAAGTGGAATAAAGTGGGATAAAAGGAGTATCACAAAAATTTGGGAGAATCTTAGGTATTTTTAAGTACATACATATTCTGTAGTCTTTAAACATAGGAGTTATCGTTACTTGTCAGTGCTACAACACGGGGACAGTGTGGTTCTTCCATGTACCTAGAGTATATCGGAAGGCCCCTTTCAAATGGTTGCACATTAGAAAACACTAATGTGGATTTGAGATCCCATGCACCTTGTTGGACACACCGACTACACTGAGAGGGGGGGTGAACAGTGTAGAGCTCTTTTTCCCAAAACTCCTTAGTTAACAATCACCATTAACTCATTACTCATTGTTTTCATTTATAACCAGTTAAATTCCAGCAACATATATCATAAATATATCATCAACAAGTCATCACGACAAGGAACACAAAGAACACAAGATGTATGTACAATTTTCTATTTATTACGGACTACAATCCTTGGGGTTTTTCAACAACAACTAAATAGATTACAACTCTACAAGAGCACCAGCTCTATACTTCAAGACTCATCTTACACCCTCAACACCAACTAAGATGAGGCAACAATCCTCAACAGATATCAATCTGTACCATAAACAAGTGCATCAACCATTCACCAACCTGTGCCAAACAACCTGTAATCAACCTGTACCATAAAAAAGTGCATCCAACCATGTACCAAGTATATAACAATAATGTGTCAACTAGTCATCAACAATGACTCATCAATATGTACCAACTTCATCAAATATACACCTCATGTATGTGC
>CBVK0101412243.1:0-10290 GCA_900067695.1 Picea abies | reverse complement strand
CTCTTTATTATTTAAATAATACACCTTGAATTTGTCACTTTAATTTATCATTTAAATAATGATTTCTTATTTAACCCATTTTTAGGTCACTTAACCCATTTGTAGGTCACTTAACCTGTTTTTCTTATTTTAGGGTTAACCACTTTCCATAAATAGAAAGTTCTCCAATACTTTATCATTCAAATATTGATTTCTTCTTTTAGGTCACTTTGACTTCTTTGACCTTGGGGGCTTCAAGCCTTTATGTGGGGGTCCTTCATCTTCGTAAGGCCATAACTCTTAAACCATGTGGAGTTATGTGACATTCCACATACCACCAGAAATGGCTTGACAAGCACTATCCATCTAGGATAGTTTCACCAACAATTTTCTTGATCTTCATCTTATTATTCCACATACAAGCATGGTTCCTCCAACCATTCTTCTAGGATAACTCAATCTGAAAAGCGTCTTCCCGTGAGGGCTTTCACCATAAGGGGACCACTTTGGAATTCATCCATTTGTGCACCTTATCAATCATGATAAGACAATAATGAGAGTATGGGTCCTCCAACCATTCTTCTAGGATAACTCAATCTGCAAAGCCTCTTCCCATGAGGGCTTTCACCATAAGGGGGCCACTTTGGAGTTCATCCATTTGTTCACCTTATCAATCATGATAAGACAATAATGAGTCATATATACATTTTTCCAACAATGCATCATATACCAATGAAACCACATCGATCCATCTTCATAATGTATCAATGACAACTCATTGATCCATCTTCATCGTATCAATAACAACTCATTGATCCATCTTCATCTATGCATTCTCATCAAGGAAAATACATATTACATTACATCAATCATCAATCAATCAATCCTTTGGAATCAATCAATCACTTGACATCAATCAATCAAACCATTGGCATCAATGACAACATGATCCAACATACCTTATGTATATCAGTAGACCCCCTAGAATCCAGAGACCAACCGAGTAAATTTTTTGGAGCTCCATTTTCTATAGTACATCGAGAACAACACTCGGGGAGATCACTCTCTAGTACTTGGGTAGTCGGATAGTACGACTAAGGGCATGGCCAAGCCTCCTTAGTTAGTGTCTTGAGATATTCAGCTGAGTACTATTGTTGGACCCTACACATATATCAGAGAGTTATAGCACTTGACACTCCCTTGTTTGTGAGAACCTATGCCTAAACCAATTAGGAATTCCTACCTTGCAGTGATACTTGGCCAATATGCCACAAAAAAGGGGAAATTCTACACCAAATAAGCCCTCAAACAATCCTACTTGGACTCTTTATGAAGGTGAAGAAATGCACAAGGACATAGATGATTTACAAAATAAGGTAGTAACAAAAGATGAATTACAAAGGATGATGGATTCAACTGAAGCTAAGTTGGAAGCGATGACGGATACTAAGATGGATGGCTTAAAAGTGGAGATCATGGAAGGGTTGAAAAAGTTACTAATAGAGAGGCCACCTGAAATTGACAATGTATCCCATGAAATTCATGATGAGGACACAAGGAAGATTAATCAAGACTGGAGAAACTCCATCTTTGGGTTGAAGACCAACTACTTTCATAAGATCGATATGAGGAAGTTTGATGGCAAGGATCCAATCACATGGATACTCCACATGGAGAAATTCTTTGATATACATGATGTGCCACACACACAAAAGGTATGAATTGTGTCCTTATATTTAGAACCTAATATGTTTGTGTGGTATCGATGGCTTTGTTCTCACAAATCACTTGTCACTTGGACAATTTTCATGGAAGAAATGATAGCACACTAGGAGGATACACGGAGCAATACCTTCTTCAGCCAATTGATAAATCTCAAACAAAAGGGTTGTTGGCCCTTGGTTACGGAACTAAGCGAAGAACAAGGGAGAAAAGGCAAAATGCGAACTTCGCGGAAGACATAGTGACTGTTACTGGGTCGAAGTGAGAAAAGAGAAGAAAAGGTAGAGTGAAGTCCGAGAAATAAAGTCATTGGACAAGGAGATCGAGGATGACAGATCAGCAAGAAATAAGGATCGTGGACAACTCAGCAAGAATAAAAAGCCACCATTAGATGCTTTGGAGCACCGCACGAGAAGGAAGGAAAGCTAGGTTGGAGAAGCCCTGAAAACGTGGGTCAAGTTGACCTAGGGTTTTGGTATCTAGGGTTTTGACACCTAGGTTTCAGCCTAAGGATGTCGTTGAGTGATTGTAATGTATAAATGATAACCTACATGAGGGAAAGAGGTTCGATCTAGTTGGTGTTATGTTGTTGTCCTTTTCATTGTGTGATCGAGTGAGTAATATTGTGTGAGAGAGAAGTGTTGAGTATGAGAGCCTTATGTATTGTAAGATCTTCAGTTGGGTGCGAAGATCAACCCTGCAGTTGGGTGCGCAGGGAGGGAAGAGATAGAGAGAAGAAGAAAGAGATCAGGTAGCTATGAGCGTAGACAAGAACTGTATGCTTCATCCTAATACATTATAAAGAACATTTATGTGGACATAGCCCTAGAGAGAGGGTGAACCATGTATATATTTTGTTGTATGTGTGATTGGTGTTTTGTTCTTTATTGTTACTGTATTGCTATTGCATTATTGTGGTAGATCTGATAAGATGTGTGGAATAGATCTAAGATGATAAGTGATATATGCATGTCATATTGTTCTAGTGTTGGATCCACTTGATCATTCCCTTGGTTTTAGACATCTATGTCCTGCAACCCCCCCATAGCTGCTTAGGGTGAGACTGCATCTACTTCGCAGGTGTAGCCGAAAGGGCCAGTAGTTAGGGATTGTTGGTGCGCTCTTAGAGATGAACCTTGGGTCTGCCCCTGTGCCAACAAATGGTTTTGTTGTCGGGACAGGAATATTCTTGAGGGAATGTCAAGGTGGTTCCCATCAAAGACATAGATTCAGAAGTGGATAGAAGATCTTTTTTAGGTTGTGAGATAGTTGATCTTATTGTTACTTATTGTTGTGTCGATCCAGCGAACTTCTCTGATGACAGCACGGTTCTCAACACAAGTAGAAGGTTGTGAAGTTTGGTACATAGGTCGAATATTCCCAAAGGACCATGTGCGAAGTTGCAAAGAAGCCTGGAGAAACATTCCTCAAGAGCAGTGGGTGCATAAATTCATTAACACGTTGGATATGACACCTATCAACTGGTACCTTCAAGCAGAGTTGCGCCTCATCACTATAGATTGGGAAGGTATGGCTCAGAATTTTGTAACCACCTTCTTATTTGAAATTCAATATCCTTCAGTAGATCAAGCATTGCAGATTGTAAGACAAAAAGTATTCGAGGAGGCATCTAACCTCCCTTTGGAGCAAGAAGAGGATGAATGGACTGCACCTCTCCAGAAACTACAAGGTTGTTACAACAACAATGTTGATGAAGACGATGATCCAAGAAAGGTGAACATCGTCGAAACAGAAGGCCAAAGAGATGTGGAATTCCTAGGAGTTGATCTACCATTCATTGGACATCCAATCAATATTAAGAAATTTAATATTGGAAGAGAACAGACACCGAAGCTTTCAAATGTTGGAGATTAATGGGATGTTGCCACCATTGACAAGATTAAAGAATTA
This sequence comes from Picea abies, assembly GCA_900067695.1. Classification (NCBI taxonomy): domain Eukaryota; kingdom Viridiplantae; phylum Streptophyta; class Pinopsida; order Pinales; family Pinaceae; genus Picea; species Picea abies. Next base: position 6,678 of record CBVK0101412243.1, on the reverse strand, counting down.
CTGCATGAATACCAGGACTTGTTTCCAACCAAGTTCACTGATATGAAGGGAATTAAAGGGACTATGGGAGAGATGAGGATCCCTTTGAAACCATATGTAAGACCAATCAAATAGAAACCCTACAGATTGAACCCTAAATACAAGGAGAAAGTAAAGATTGAGCTTGACAGAATGTTGGAAGCTGGAATTATAGAACCTGTGGAAGAGTCAGAGTGGATTAGCCCTATGGTGGTGCAAGACAATAAGACAGGAGAGATCAAGATCTATGTAGATCTTAGGAAGATGAATGATTCATGTTTACATGACCCCTTCCCTACACCATTCATTGATGAAGTGTTAGATAATGTGGGAGGCCAGGAAGTATACTCTTTTACAGATGGATTTTCAGGATACCATCAGATCCGGATTGCCAAGGAAGATCTCCATAAGACCACATTTGCAACAGAATGGGGGTCCTATCAGTATATAGTGGTGACATTTGGATTGAAGAATGCCCCAGCCATATTTTCCAGGGTGGTGGTCGAAGCATTCAAGGAGTTTTTGCATAAATTTCTAGAAGCATATTTCGATGATTGGACTATTTTTAGTTTATTGAAAAATCATATTGAATGTCTAAGGCTAATGTTGGACAAATGCAGGCAGTGTCAAATTTCCTTGAATCTGAAGAAATGTATCTTCTTCTCACCATTTGGAGTGTTTTTAGGTCATATTGTATGCAAGCAGGGATTGTTGGTCTATCCATCTAAAATTGCCATTATAGTTTATCTACCCCCTCCTACTTCAGTCAAATAGTTGTGCACTGCGTTGGGACAGATAGGATATTACAGGAAGTTCATTAAAGGATATGCCCAGATTACATCACCCATGGAGAAGATTTTGAAGAAATATTGTCAGTTTAGTTGGATTGAAGAGTACCAGCAGAACTTTGACACACTGAAACAGAAAATGGTTACTGTGCCTATTCTAGTTTTTCCATATTGGAGAAAGGAGTTTCATGTGCATGTCGATGCGTCTTCTATTTCCTTAGGAGCAATCTTAGCACAACCTGGGGAAGGAGATATTGACCATCTCTTAGCCTTTTCCAGCATAAAGCTATCAACTATTGAGATCAATTACACCACTACCGAGAGAGAGGGGTTAGCCACGGTGTATGCGCTACAGAAATTTTGCCACTACTTGTTGGGAGGACACTTTAAAATGTTTACATATCACTCCACGCTAAAATACCTAGCCAATGAGCCAGTGTTGGGGGGGAGAATATGCAGATGGCTTCTACTATTTCAGGAATATGACTTTGAAATCATAGTAAAACCAGGAAGAATGAACAAAGGTCCTGACCACTTGTACATGGAGAAGAGCCAACTAGTTTGGAGGATACACTGTCGGATGCATAGTTACTGGCCATTAGAAATATTGATGACCACTTCACAGAAATAGTCCAGTTCCTGTCAATAGGAATGGCACCTAGGGAGTATACAATTCCTCAGAAGAAACAGCTAGTAGTGCATGCTACTGACTTTTCACTTATAGATGGATAGCTATACAAGATGGGACCTGATGAGATATTGAGAAGATGTTTTATGGAGGAAGAAAAACCGATGATCCTCGTGAAATATCATGAAGTCATTGCAGGGAAAGAAACTACGCAGAAGGATCTTAGAGCTGGCCTTTGGTGGCCTACCTTACACAGAGATGCTAAACACTGTTCTAGAGCCTGCGATGTATGCCAAAGAGTTGGGAAACCTTCCAGAAGGGATGAAATGCCACTAGCACCTCAGTTGACCCTACAAGCATTTGAGAAATGGGACATTGACTTCGTAGGACCTATAAACCCACCAGGAAAGCACACATGATCAAGGTACATAATTATTGCGACAGAGTACTTGACCAAATGGGATGAAGCAAGAGCAGTTAAAGACTGTAGTGTAACTACAGTTGCATGCTTCATATTTTATAACATCATAACCAGGTTTGGATGCCCAAAGATCCTTATGAGTGATCAAGGCACACATTTCATAAATAAAACAATTGAATCCCTGACTGAGGAATTTGCAGTTCACCATCAGAAGAGCACGCTTTACTATCCACAAGCAAATGGGACAGTGGAAGCATTCAATAAGATCTTGGAGACAGTGTTGACGAAGATTTCTAGTGTGAACCAGGATGTTGGGACTTAAGAGTACCAGTAGTACTTTGGGCCTATAGAACCACTTGTAAAAAATTAAAAACGCAGACCCCCTTCAAGTTGGTTTATGTTCTCGAAGCCATTGTTCCAATGGAATACTTGGTGCCAAGCTTAAGAAGTGTTGCCTTTACAGATATGGATGACACTGGTGTTGTTCAAGAGAGGCTCGCGTAGTTGATCAAACTCGAAGAAGACAGATTTCTTGCAGGATTCCATCAGCAAGTATAGAAGGAAAGAGAGAAGGCCTACCATGACAGGCACATCAAGAAGAAGGCATTCAAGAAAGATGATTTAGTACTGGTATATGACAGTAAGTTCATCAAACATCCTGGGAAGTTTAGAATGCATTGGCTTGGGCCATATGAGATCGCCTATGTTACAGAAGGAGGAGTTGTGCAGCTGAAGACTTTGAAGGGAGAATGGAAGGAAGGATTAGTGAACGAGAGTTGGTTGAAGTTGTACTATGATGACCAGCTGCCTCGCATCTCTGAGTAAAAGCATAAGGAAAAGGGTCTAGGTATCAGGTGCAGTTGAAACTGGGTACCAGACACAGAAAAGACAGTCTGCACAACGAAGGAGAGGAGGCATAGAATAGAAGGAAGAGGCTGCACTGTGCAGTCTGAAGTCAAAGTAAAACAGAAAATTCATATCTGAAGTTCCTCGAGATCAGTCACAGGTGAGTGTTGGGGGCCTGTTGGCCCTTGGTTATGGAAGTAAGCGAATAACAAGGGAGAAAAGGAAAAATGCAAACTTCGTGGAAGACATAATGATTGTTACTGGGTCGAAGTGAGCAAATAGCAGAAAAGGTGGAGCAAAGTCCGAGAAAGAAATTCATTGGACAATGAGATCGAGGATGACAGTTCAGCAAGAAAGAAGGATTATGGACAACTCAGCAAGAATAAAAATCCACCATTAGATGCTTTGGAGCACTGTGCGAGAAGGAAGGAAAGCTAGGTTGGCGAAGCCCTGAAAACATGACTCAAGTTGACCTAGGGTTTCAGACACCTAGGGTTTTGGTATCTATGGTTTTGAAACCTAGGTTTCGGCCTAAGGATGTCGATGAGTGATTGTAATGTATAAATAAGAACCTACATGAGGGAAATAGGTTCAATCTAGTTGGTGTTATGTTGTTGTCCTTGTCATTGTGTGATCGAGTGAGTAATATTGTGTGAGAGAGAAGTGTTGAGTACGAGAGCCTTTTGTATTGTAAGATCTTCGGCTGGGTGCGAAGATCAACCCTATAGTTGGGTGAGCAGGGAGGGAAGAGAAAGAGAGAAGAAGAAAAAGATCTGTTAGCTAAGAGCGTAGACAAGAATAGTATGCTTCATCTTAATACATTATAAAGCAGAGTTCTGTGGGCGTAGCCTTAGAGAGAGGGTGAACCAAGTATACCTTGTGTTGTATGTGTGATGGGTGTTCTCTTCTTTATTGTTTCTTTATTGCTATTGCATTACTGTGGTAGATCTGATAATATGTGTGGAATAGATCTAAGATGATAAGTGATATATGCATGATGTATTGTTCTAGTAATGGATCCACTTGATCATTCCCTTGGTTGTAGACATCTCTGTCCTGCAACCCCCCCATAGTTGCTTCGGGTAAGACTGCATCTGCTTCACAGGTGTAGCTGAAAGGGCCAGTAGTTAGGTCTTGTTGGTGCACTCTTGGAGTTGAACCCTAGGTCTTCCCTTGTGCCAACAAGGGTTCAGTTGTGGAGCACATTGGGAACTTCCAAAGACTGAATATAAAGGTAACGGGTATTCCATATGAGCACCTGATTGATGTCTTCATAGGAACTTTAAAGGATAACATTCAACATGAGGTTCACCTTTGGGAACCCAAATCATTGGAGAATGCATTCAAGGTGGCGAGAAATGTTGAAAGTAAAAATCCAGCTATGGCTAATATAAGGACCACTCCTGACATCTATCGAGAGAATAATGTTCCTTCTTCTAAACCACCTCAACCTACAAGGTTGACACCTCAACAATTGCAGGAAAGAAAAGCAAAAGGTTTATGATTTAATTATGACATCAAGTACAGTAAGGGACATAAGTATGGTGAGAAGAAATTATTTTACATAGTTTGTGAAGAGGAAGAAGAACAAGAACAAGAATAAGAACCATCTCAAGATGAATATGTAGAAGAGACTTCTTCTAAAGAGATGACTCTGACCATATCATGTCATGCATTGGCTAGAATTATCACTCCTCAAACCCTCAATATCGAAGGATATATCAAAAAGAAAAAGGTAATAGTGCTAATTGATTATGGTAGTACCCATAATTTCATTCACTGTAAATTATCCAAAACTCTCAATTGATTTATATATCCAGTGCCAGAGTTTCAAGTAATGATTTCAAATGAAGGAACTATAAATTGCTCAGGAAAATTCCATAAGATCAATATTACTATGGGGGAATATATAATGAATAATTCAATGATTTCTATACCCATGGGTGGTGTTGATTTCGTACTAGGGGTCCAATGGTTACAATCATTGGGAACATTGGCTTTTAATTTTCATGAAATCTTTATTGGAAGGAAAGGAATTTGAGTTAAGGGGTATCATAAGGAAACCTAGTAAGGTGTTAAGCTCTAATGGCATGAGAAAATTATTGAAAAAGGGGCATCGGGGTGTAATTGTACAACTATTCTCACTAGATGTTCAAACATTTAAGCCATATATTCCCCTAGATCTCCAAGGGATCATTGATAAGCATTCCAAATTATTTGAAGATATTCCTAGAGGTATTCCACACACTTGCAATCATGATCATGTTATTCACTTAATTCATGGGAGTGTTCCTCCTAACATCAGGCTTTACATATACCCTTATGCCTAGAAGAGTGAAATTGAGAGTTTCATTGAAGAAATGGTAAAGATTGGCATTATTAAGCCTATCCAAAGTTCTTACTCTGCACCGGTTTTAATGGTACTCAAGAAAGAGGGCTCATGGCATATGTGTCCAGATTATAGAGAGCTCAACAAGATCACCATTAAAGATAAGTTTCTCATTCCCGTCATTGATGAATTCTTAGATGAACTACATTGAGCAATATACTTCACAAAGTTGGATCTTCGTTCAGGGTATCATTAGATTAGAATGAAGGAAGAAGATATCCCAAAAACAACATTCAGAACTCATGAAGGCCATTGTGAATTTTTGGTCATGCCTTTTGGCCTTATGAATGCACCTTCCACATTCCAAGGGTTGATGAATTCCATTTTCAATACCTTCCTTCGAATATTTGTGTTAGTATTTTTTGATGATATACTAATCTATATCAATTTTTGGGAAGATCATGTTCGACGTGTTGACAGGTTTACAGGGTGTTACAGCTACAAAAGGAGAAACAATTATATGCCAAACCATCCAAATGTTTCTTTGCGGTGAAGGAGGTAGATTATTTGGGTCATATTGTATCGCATGAAGGTGTCAAGGTAGACCCTAATAAGATTAAAGCCATGATGGAGTGGTCGATTCCCAAAACATTGAAGAATCTTAGAGGATTTTGGGGTTTGACAGGTTACTATTGCAAGTTTGTTCAGAACTATGGAAGAATATCAACACCTTTAACTGTATTAAATAAAAACGATGCATTTTCATGGACTCTAGAGGCAACTCAATATTTTGAACAACTTAAAGAGGCAATGTGCAAAGCTCTTGTCTTCACCACACCAGACTTCACAAAAACCTTTATTGTGGAATGTGATGCCTTGAGAAATGGCATTGGTGTTGTTCTAATACAAGAAGGAAGGCCCCTTGATTTTGAAAGTCGGCCACTTAGTGGAAAGGACTTATAAAAACCCATTTATGAGAAGGAAATGATGGAAATACTACATGAATTGAAGCAATGTTTCCCTTACCTAATAGGTAGGCACTTCAAGGTCAAAACAGATCATGACAGTCTTAAATACTTCTTGGAACAAATACTATCTTCAGAAGAGAAACAAAAATGGGTGACCAAGATGTTGGGTTATGACTTTGAAATCATGTACAAAAAAGGGAAGCAAAATTTTGTGGCAGATGCACTCTCAAAAAAGGATGAAGCTGTTGAGTCATTTCTCTATACTATCTCTATCATCCAACCCAATTGGATAACAGAAGCAAGGGATGAATGGGAGAATGATGAACAAGTGTGGACTCTCCTTCAAAGGTTGCAGCAGGAATCTGGTGCATCTGATACATTTACATGGAAAAATAATTCACTATGGTACAAAGATCGCTTATATTTATGTAACAAATCCCAACTCAAACAAAATCTACTTTTGGAATTGCACACCTCTCTGGTAGGAGGGCACTCAAGATTTTTGAAAAACTATCACAAGGTCAAGCGGGAATTTTTTTGGGGTGGCTTTAAAACTAATGTTCAAAGGTTTGTGGTAGAATGTTTGGTTTGCTAACAAATTGAGGTGGAAACAATCAAGACCCCAGGTCTTTTAAAACCATTATCAATTCCAAGTCAGCACTGGGAGGAGGTTTCCATGG
>CBVK0101412231.1:0-10179 GCA_900067695.1 Picea abies | reverse complement strand
TACTAATATAATATGCCCCAATTAAGGGGTAATGAGCCAATATTAGGGCTTAACAACTTCTTCCCATCTCATTTTCTTGGCTTCAACAAAACTTTTCTTTTCTTCTTCCTTTTTCTTTATTTCTTCTAATTATTCCCTTCTATTTTTCTTATCTTTAGACTTTGTCTTTTCCTCAACAACCTTTCGAACTACTTCCTCCCTTTTCATCTGTACTTTTAATTTTTCCCTTTTCTTATCCTCATCCCTTTTCTTCTTTACTTCTTCCTCTTGCTTATTTTTCCTGGCTTTTTCTTCTTCTTCTTTTTGAGCTTCTTCCAATTTTTGTTTCTCCTTGTTTTTGAATTTTCCTTTTGAATCCATAGCTTTATTATATCTCTCCTCTTCTTTCTTTTCCTCTGTAATATTTCTTTCCTCTTCCTTTCCCTTAGCCCTGGCCAAAAGTATTATGAACCATTCCTTGGATATCTTCCTTATTTCTTCTTCTTCTTTGTGTAGTTTCTCTTTTTCTAGTTCATCTGGTGCCCTATTTAATACCTCCTCAAAGGAAAGGGTCCCTTCGAAAAATTCCTATGAAAAATTCAGATCATGTGTAATAGGGTGTACCAACCCTACTGATTTAACATGTTCTCTTACAATCCCTCTTGGATCATGTCCTCTGGGCACTCCTGTGCATAAATAGATTTCTTACAAGGATGTATATTATTTATGGGCATGCAGAACATTCAACAATGTGAATATTCCCACCTTGATTGAGAAATTGGGAAAAATTCTTTTGAAGCTTGCAGTAAAAAAAAATATGTTATCTCCCACTGTTTGATAAGCAATATCCCTAGCCAATAGCTTGTCAGGTACATACTTAGGGAGGAGACGTGGGGCTTGTGCACACCCAAATATCCCGACATATGTGTAGTATTTTCCCATATACTAGTCACCAATGTAATTAAGGGATGGTATGGATCCTTGAGATAACCTATGAGAATGGTGGTTGAATATAACAATAAACAATGGTACCAAGAAATATTCACAAACATCATACAGATATTTCTTGTAGTTAATATCCCACAACTCTGATAAATATATGTGTACATGTGGTAGACTAACGTTCCATTCCCATCCCATGGTAGGAAAACATATTGAAGAACAAGCAACATCTATTAGATAGACAGACATATAAAAACCTAGTTTCTTCAGTCTTGATTCTTCTCTTGAAGTTTTGATGATGTTGAATGTAATATTTTGGGATTAGTTGAATATATGTCCTACCTCATTTTCACAATAAGAAATTGGTGTCCACTCTATTCGAAAGTGTGTATAGGTCTCCTATCCATACAGTCTGCATATCATGGATGTAAACAATTGGTAGGGTTTCCTTAGGTACTGTATTATGAATAACTGACTATATTTATATACAAATTCCCTTTCTTCACCCCACCAATTTTCAACTAATTCAATAGAGTTGGGGTGGCCTTATCCATTTTTTTTCAAGAATGGATTATTCAGGAAAATTCCAAGTGCTTGGAGATGGTACTTGGTGTGGATGTTTTCCATTTTCAGAGAAGCTATGGGAGCTCTTATCTCATTAACCACTATGTTCATATCAACATCCAAATGGGAGAATATCCATTTAATGACATCATTGTAGGGAAAGAGCATGGGTTGTGCAACGAATGCATATATCCCATTCTTTTTGATGTTCTGATACATTGCTATGTCTTCATTTTATTTAGGGAAATCTTCAGTATTGAAAATATGGTATATATCGCTCCATGTTGGACAATGCTCCACCTCATTGGAGTAATTTGTATCAGACAACAAAAGATCATTTGGACCTTTTGCAGGTGTAGGTACATTCACTAGGGGTGTTTTTTCCCTTCTTGTTTGACCTCGCGACATTGTGTTTTCTCGTATTTCTGGAAAAAACAGAGTATGGATAATCTTATCAAAACAATAAAAGAAAAAATATTATGAATTAATGATGCACACACCTGGAAATTTTACTGTTTAGCATTGTAATTCCAATCAACTTGAACATTTATTCCACATAGATCTTTTGTGTTTGGATCCTTAAACAATGAGAATTAAGGGTTTCAAATTAGATTTTTTTTTTTTAACGAAAACGGTTATAGTTTATATTAGAGGGGTGGCAAAGCCACAGATTCAGTTACAATTTGCCCTGAGTTTCTTCGAGCCTATAGATCAAAATACAAATTGTGATGCAACACTGTTTCAGCATAAGATCCATTGCTGTTTTAGCATAATTTCCAGCACTGTGTTTCAGCATCTGTTCCAAAGCCGTGTTTCAGCATATGTAACAACATTGTGTTTCAGCAACTGTTCCAGCACTGTGTTTCAACATATGTAACAACACTGTGTTTCAGCTGTTACAGCACTGTGTTTCAGCATAAGTTCCAGCACTGTTTTTGCACTGTGTTTCAGCTTCTGTGTTCCAGCATCTGTGTTCTAGCATCTGTGTTTCTGCATCTGTGTTCCAGCTCTGTTTTAGCACTGTGTTCCAGCTCTGTTACAACACTGTGTTTCAACTTCTATTCCAGCTATCTTTCTCAGGCATCTGCTGCCTTCTACATTCTTTTACAAGCTGCTGTCCTTTTCAAGAAATACATTTTTTAACTGGATCCCCACCGTTTACGTTGAGTTCTCCTTGGGGCAAAAGGCAGCCTTCGTTGGCTAGTTTGTCTGCTTCTTTATTTGAATCTCTGAGAATATGATAGCACTTGAAGGAGGTGAAATCTTTTAGAATGTATCTTAACCTTTGCAAATTCTTGTTTATCCCAGCATCTTTAAACTGTCCTCTTGAGTGTATTGTTTTGATCAAGATATCAGAATCTCCAAATGCTTGTAGCTCCCAGTGTCCTCTTTCCCTGGCTATCTGGCAAACTTTGATCAAACTCAGAATTTCTACTTGATTATTGGTTCACTATCCAAGACCCCAACAAAAGGTTGCTAGTTTCTCCCCTTCGTTGGAATAAATGATTCCTCTTGCTCCCGCTGTCCCAGGGTTTCCTTTGGAGGCGCCGTAAAAAAGACTGAAGTTTTGCCTTGTTTTTTCCACCAACTCTGAAATATGTCTTGGCTGTCCCTTAACCTCCATTCTATTTCAAGATGGGGTTTTTCCGCGCTATGGGTTCGAAGATTCAGCACGGAGGAGCCAAGCCACTCCTTTTCTTCCTGCAGAATCGAGGTATCGGTTTTGTGATTTTGGGAGCTCAAAGTTTCTAGTAGGAGGCCTTTTTCTTTCGCTGCTACCATTTGGGGGGTCCATTCTGTGTTATTGAAGATTTGCTCATTTCTTGCTAGCCATAGCTTCCAGCACACGTACTTGGGGATGGAGATCCAGATTCTGGCCCATAACATTTTTAGGGAGAGCGAAGGGTAACTATCCTTCCAGCCAGTGATTAGATCCACTACTGAAATGTTGGTGGGAACAACGACCTTGAGGCCTTGGAGTGTAAGCTGCCAGACTTTGTTTGCGAAATGACAACCTACAAATAAGTGATCCGAGGTTTCCATGGCTTCTCTGTAGAGACAACATCTGTGTGGTCCGGCAATATTTCTTTTCAATAAATTTTCTCCCGTCAGAATCTTTCTGTGCATTAGTGTCCAGAAAAAGAAGTTTACCTTCAGGATCGCCATCGAGTCCCATACCTCCAACCAGAACCTTGCCGGGAGAGGTCTATTTTGCTGTTGCTAGAGCAGAGCATAGCCTCTAGCTGCTGTATAAATTCTTGTGGGTCCCCAGCCCCAAGTGTCTTTTCCTGTCATGTGCACAGGGGCTGCCTCTCGAAGCTCTGCTTTGAGCATCTCAAGTTGCTGAAGGAGGCAATCTGGGACATTGCCGAATTGCCACTTTGACCAAGATCCATCTTTATCCCACTTTGATATGTCAATAATTCTCTGGATACCTCTGTTCTCAAGAAAATCGTGAATTTCCCTCAGGCCAGCGTTTGATGCAATGGGCGGATTCCCCATTATACTTTTAGTCCAGAGTTTGGTGCGTTTTCCATTGCCAGGGACACGGTACAAGTGTTGATTGAAAAATCGTGCCCCTTTAATACACAGCTGCCATAAAATCGTGGTTTTCCTGCTCACTGTGTTTTGGAGATTTCGAATTTTAGCGTTTGGGATGTATCTGTGTCTTAAAGTTTTGCTGACTGGATGTGAGGGGTCGCTGTGCATCTTCCACAAGATTTTGCAGCCCAGAGCAGTGTTTGCAAGTGCTGGGTCGCGAATCTACAATCCTCCTTCTCTCAGAGGCCGCTTGGTTGTCTCCCAATTGACTAAATGAAATTTTCTTTGGTTCCCTTTTCCACCATGCCACAGGAAATCTCTCAGGAGTTTGTTAATCTGTCCTGCTATGGAATTGGGCACTAAGAGATAGGACGCTTGATATATCGACAATGAGGAGATAACTGCTTTTATCAAGATTAATTTGCCTCCATGGGTGAGCCAGTAACCTCCCCAGGCTTCAATTTTTCTTTTGATTTTTGCTAAGACTCCTTCCCACAGGCTGACTCTATTTACACCCAATGTTAAAGGCAACCCAAGATACTGTATCTTTTCCCATTTGGAGTGTCCTTTGAACCCCAAGGTACTTGCTATCTTCTGGGTTTCATGATCTGCTACATTCCAGCTGTAAACAACACTTTTTCTTTCACTTACCAGTGCTCCAGACAACTTGCAATACGCTTGAAGAGTGCCCTTGAATGCAGTGGCTACTCTGTTTAAAGCTCCTCCTAGCAGAAGAGAGTCATCCGCAAACAGAGCATGGTTTATGGGCTTCAAATTCTTCATTATTCTAAGTCCTGGGGCTGCCCCTATTAACATTTCCTGTTCCAACTTCCTGCTGAGGGTATCCGCCATTAATATGTACATAAATGGAGAGAGGGGGCATCCTTGCCTCAGCCCCCTCGTGGCTTTGAAAAAATTTGTTGGTCTCCCATTCACCAATGGGGCAATCCAAGGGCTGTGAGTACAGGCTTTTATCAACTTTACAAAGTCAGGATCAAATCCGAAAGAGAGTAGCACTTGATACAGGAAGGAAAACTTTACTCTGTCAAAGGAATTTGCCATGTCAAGCTTGACCAGCATGCCTTTCTCTTTTTTGAGATTGTTGGAGTGCATAGCTTCCTGGACTTGGATTACATTATCCAGGATATGTCTCCCTTTGATGAATCCTCCTTGCGATTCTGAGATAAGCTTGCCCAACAGAGGTTTTATTCTGTTTGCAAGAAGTTTTGCTATAATCTTATAAGAGGCATTACATAGTGAGATTGGCCTGAATCTGTCGAAGGAGGTAGGGTTTGTTTCTTTTGGGATTAGCACAAGGAAGGTAGAATTAGTGCTGCCTCCTATTTTTGCTTTTTGAAGGACTCCTTTTATCATTCTTATGAGATCAGGTTTGATTATATTCCAGTAGATCCTGTAAAAATGGATAGTAAACCCATCTGGACCTGGGGCTTTGTCCAGGTCCATGGACCAGATGACTTTGCTGAGTTCTTCTTCACTGATTGGGCTCAATAGTGCTGTATTATCCTCTTTTGTGACCAATGCCGGGATATTCATGAGAAATTCGTTGTAATCTTCTTCATTGTCATGGTTCTCTTTACTGTAAAGTTGTTGAAAGTGTGAGACAACGACGTCCTTTATTTGATCTATTCCGTTGCAGAGCTTCCCTTCGTTGGTTGTGATCTCGGAGATATGGTTCCTGGAGAGGCGGGCTTTGAATTGGCAGTGGAAGTAGGGTGTATTCTTGTCACCAGCTTTCAGCCAAAGGCTACGAGATTTCAACCTCCAGTACTCTTCTTCCTTTATGAAGGCGCGGTAAGTTCTGCATTGAGCTTGTTGCTCCTTTTCCAATTCTGTTTTGGCAATGTCTATTGTTTCCATCTCGAGCTGTAGCTGTCCTAGCTGCTGCACTGACTCCTTTCTTTGGGTATTGGGGTTGCTTTCCGGGAGTTTGCTCCACTCCCTGAGGGATTTTTTTGTTATTTTTAGTTTTTGTTCCCAAACAAAATTGGGGGAGCCATTAACTGGGATAGACCATGCCCATTGAACCATGTCTATGAACCCACTCTTTGATTTCCATAATGGGCTGAACCTGAATGGGATTGGGCCTAAATTTCCTTCTTCCTCTAGCTGGAGAAATATGGGTTTGTGGTCCGAGGTGAGCTTGGGGAGGATGGCAGTGGAAATCAACTTCCTTTCCAACAACAGAGTGCTTTGGACCAGAAACCTATCCAATCTGGCAGAAATGTGCTCCTCCCCCATCCTGTTATTGGTCCAAGTGTACAACCCTTTACTTGGTTTAAAGTCCATAAGGTCCCACTACTGTATGATGTCTTCTACTACAAAAATCATTTGGTCCTTGCTGGGCCTTCCTCCCCTTTTTTCTTTTCCATTCATGACTAGGTTAAGGTCTCCGACAATGATTATATTGCTTGGGGAGTTTTTCTCTAGAAATTCGTTTAAAGTTTTCCAACAATCTTTCTTTTCATTGTGCAAAGTTGGAACATATAAGTTGAAAAGTGCAATAGTTAACTTACTTGCTGAGTGCTTGAGCTCTGTAAAGCTCCAGTGCTGCATGTTATAGGATTTGACGAGATGGAACTGCTCTGCCTTCCACAATGTTTCTATGCCTCCGGAAGTACCCCTTGCGTTGATTGCCTTCCCTATGTTTTTCTGCCATTTGTGTTTGCTGATCTCTAGAAGGGCTTCCCCTTCGATTTTTGTCTCTTAGAGCATGAGGATATCTGCTGGTTCCACTTTCATCAGGTCCTTGACAGCTTCTATTTTTGCCGGGTTCCCCAGTCCTCTACAGTTCCAAGAGACGATTTTCATTACTTACTATTGGGGGTGATTGGGCCTCCTCCTTTTAGAGACCTTATTCTTGTGTTTTTGCCAATTGACATTTCTATGGTGGGCTGGCTTCCTTGGGTCTTTTGTCTTTCTGACTCTTCCTCCCTTGCTTTTTTACGAGATTTCCTCCCTGCTCTTTTGGCTGGCCTTTCTAGGATCTCGTCCTCCGAGGAGCTTGATGGATCTATTACTTTCTTTCTGGCTATGTCAGCATATGTTGGAGAGGGGAATACTTCCAAGGTTCCATCCGCTTGCCCAGGTGCCCCTGTGTCTTTCCCATTTGGAGGGGGGCTTGACTGTGTCCTGTTGTCCATAATTTTTGGTTCTCTAGTGTCATTGTTGACCTTTTCTGTTTGAGGTTCTGCATGCGGCAGGGGATTAGAGCTCTCGTCGATTTTCTCTGGCTCTATTTTCCTGGAGATGCCGTTCTTGGTTGTTCCTTTGGATCTAGATTTTGCTGTCCCTGTTTTCTGTACTGCATTCCACTGATTTGCTTTCTCATTTTCACTTTCGTCTACATTCTTTTTCTTGCAGTGCCTTGCGAAGTGTCCGTAGCTGTGGCAGTGCTGGCATTTGAAGGGCAGCTTCTCGTAGTCTAGCTCCTGAATGTGCGTCCAGTCTGCAGCCATGAGCTTAATTGCCTCCGGTAATCCCACTTCCAGATCAACCTCCATGCAGATCCGTGCGCATGAGTACTGATCTTTTCTCACTGCTTGATCTATATACCTTCTGAGCATGTTTCCGATTGCATGCAAAGATTTTTGGTTCCAGTAGTGTAAGGGGAGATGAGGTAAATGAACCCACACTGGGACAGCTGAGGGCACATCCTGGGCTGGGTCGAAGTCTGGGGTCCATTTGTTCAGGTATAACCCCTGTGGCCCCATAAAGTACGGCCCATTTCTGAAGATGAGGTTTTTGTCTTCAGGGTTGTCGAAGACGAATACAAAATATCCTTTCCCTACGAAGTGGCTCTTTCTTCCTTCTGTTATGAGCGGGTTCCAGTTCCTCTGCACCCATGCGTCTACGGATTTGGGAGAGGGCCAGAGTCCGGTAAATTGCTCGATAAGTCCCCTGTCTACTAAGTTGACTGCTGTTCTGCAAGTTTCTTCCAAAGGCAATTCGACACTGGGGATGCTGTCCAGTTTCTTCATGAATTTCTGCTGCACTACTGACGGTGGTCTCTTGGAGGCTGCAACGACCAACTTCCTGAATGCTTCCAGTTCTGGCAATGGGGGAGGGTTAGGGATGGTGCCCCCACCAGTGTCCATGGCTAGGGAGGCCCTAAACGTTGTAGAGAGCCCGAGCTGGGTCACGTCCTCACGCCCCTACGTGCTAGGTCGCGATTTTCGTGGAGCTGGTTATCTCAAGCTGTAATCTTGCACTTTTAATATAACAGGATCCTCCCCCTTTTTACTTTCAAATTAGATTTTAAGTGTCTAATCTCTGCATGTTTTCTTTGCAATCAATTTGAATGGGCTCCATCCTATAGTAGATGTGAAAGTACAACTTCATTAGTGTTGTCGAAGGGAAGCTATTGGGATAGTGCTGTTGGGTGGGATTTTTTAGAGAAAAGTTGTCAAAATAATTACTTCAGAAGAGACGTTCTTTAAGAGTGTTATCCGAAAGGTTCTATCAGAAAGGTGTCATGGGAAGGGATCAATAAAAAAGGTTTCATTGGAAAGGGATCTATCAGAAAGGGTGAAATAACCATGTTGTCTGACTAATATTCCCTAAAAGAATATTTGAGATTAGCTATAGGGAATTGATCCGAACTTCGAAGCTTAACAATCACACACTATAACCTCAATTTAATCAAGACCTTTTTCTAATGGTTCATGTGAATATGAAAACAACAAAGACTTGGATAATTAAGAACAATAATAGATAATAGAAGAATGCAAACCATCAACCAATTTTACACAAGAAGTTGATAACGAAGTTCGGCAATCTCGCCTACGTCTCCGGGCCTTTGTCTTCAGTGAGGGAGGCTTTCTCTGTTAAATATTCAATGCTTTACAATATGCATTCAAATTACATCATATAGGGCATATGAATGACTAGATGTATTTTTCTCTATCTCAGAAACCTAACGCAACAGATGGCACTGAAAACGGAGTATTAGAACTCCCAGAAATTGCCTCCAAAGCTCAACTACTTGCACTGCTCAAGACTACTTGACCTTGGATTCAAGCTTCTTTGCTGCTTATTACTTGTGTAAAACCTCTCAATGACTTAGTTTATATAGCCATTAGGTAGAGGGATCAAATCCCAACATCCCACTTTTCATGGCACTCAATTTGGCCCAATATCCACCAAGATATGGACAAATAACCATAAAATCAACATAAAATCATGAATAAACCTAATAATAAGGTGGAAAACCCGTATTTGGGAAAAAATGTGTGCTAGCCCTCTTTCTCTGGGACCTTGGTCGCATGGTGCACCATGTGGATGAGCGCTGGCACCTTATCCTTTGCCTGGCCCCCTGGTCTAACGTCTATGGTCGCATGGATAACCCCCTCCGTCCGGGGCTTATCCCAAAATTCGCACCCAATACAAACTTAAATACAATTTCTACCATTTATATGAACAAGGAACACACATGAATTGTTGGTTAGTGCATGGTTGCTAGTCCATTGCCATACTCGGAGGTCACGAGTTCAATTCCCCCGGAGGCGGAACAAAATTTTACCCAACCATCTTTGGCCAAATTCGGGGTGCCACGTTGTGCCCAGTGATTGGGACACATATCACCCTATGAATGGGCCATACTGTCCAATCATCTACATGGTCAGCTGCCCAATCATTCCTTCCATGTCATCACCGTACCTACCATGTCATCACCATACCTGCCACATGTCATGTTCGTACAGTGCCATGTGTCAAATTTTTATTGGTCCAAATCAGCCCCTAAAAATGCCAAAAATGATTGCCATGTGGCACATCCTAGTGTTGCCACATGTCCTGCTGATGTCATATTGACATCCTCTGCCACCTATCCTGTTGATATCAACAGTACGGGCTATTGACTTTGACTTTGACTTTTTGCTAGTTTGACCTGAACTTCAGATCATGATATCAGGAGAATACGATGTCCGTTTGAGCCTGTTCAAGTTGCATTGGGTTCGTATTGACGATGCCTTCACACACGTCCATTTTGACGCCATTTTGAGAACATTGATTTTTAGGCTTTTCTGAGCCCTATCAAGCTCCTGGATCCAAATCTGGATCAGGATTTGTGCCAGTGCATGCTTAGTGAAGGGATGGGCCTTTGTATTGGTATTCATTTTATTTAATCAAATTTCT